>JAGVSQ010000338.1:24443-42472 GCA_022683975.1 Rhyacophila evoluta
CATGACCCTATAATATTTGATATTGATTTTGAAAATAAACTATATTTATTTATTTATTTTTGTCGAGTAGATTCTTAATAGGAAAAATATTATATTATACCCACTTAGTTGTTCATTTGAATATAAATTTGGCAAATTTACTATTTTATGTTAGTTCAAATATTTTTATTTAATTAGATAGAATGATGCGTACATTAGTGTGTAATGGAGACTGCCTAGTAACTGAGGGAAATTTTTCAAATGGCTCATTTGCAAGGGGCGAAAATTGTCATCCCTTGTAATCAGGATATCCCCTCTGGTGATTATCGGGGCTGTTAGGAGAGTTGCAAACTTCACTTCACTCCGCTTGGCGACGGGAGGGTGACAACAATATACCCATGTAGCAATCTGAATTTATTCACCATCCAAAGAATGTTCTGGATAAAATGAATACTACAAAAAACTATTTTAAAACTACGGTAAATAGTCGCTAAATCATAATTATTATATAAATGAAACATTGAATTTGTGTTTGAATACTACATACAGCTTTAAATATTGATGGTGTATAGTTTCTGATTATTTATATGAATGTATTAGTTATAAGGAAAAAAACTTGACATTCCATTTAAAATAGATGGCTTATTTTTTACCAGTTCAAATAATACTAGCGGAAGTCATTTATCTTAAAGAAGACGATAAGGTGCGATGGGCAGAAATTTAGATTTTTTGCTTCGAGAAATAAGCGATTCCGGAAATCAGTTTATTTTACATTTTATGAACTGTAATATGTTTTTGTTTTTCATTTTTACGCAGTAAAAAAATGGATAAAACATAACATAGCCAAAGATTTTCAAAATATATCTCACAAAACTAAAACTGAGTTTACTTAACAAGAATGATTTTTTATTTAATGTAACATTGTTGGTTTGATTCAGTAGGAAATATATATTGAGCACGATTATCATCTGATTCAAATATTCATTACAACCATGATGATATTAGGACTTCAGCCTAGGATTTGCCCTGTCTTCTTGAACCAAACTCTTTATTCCGGTTCTTTTTGTTGCTGAGAATTGTATGGCGAAAAGCTCTGTTATTTTTAATTTAACGTTTATTTATCTTCATTTGTGAGTTAATTAGTTCAGGTGTGTTAGTTCAGGCCGGTAAGCAATAGTTAAATATAATATCTTCTCTAAAAGTATATTATATTATATTATACTGACGAGCAATGTCTTTTACGAGTAAGATAAATACAATTTCATGATAACACATTACTGAATATTATGACTGTATGAATTAATATTATAAAATATATAAATTTAAATACAAAACAAGATTTAATTACGGAAGTTTTTATTTAAATGCCAACACAATTGACGTTAAGAAATCTTATGCGTCTGTTTTCTTAGTAAACATACATTATTTGCGCGCCGTGATTTTTACATTAATAATTTTACTACTAAGTATGTATGATGAATAATAAATATTATTCATGAATTTGTTTCATTTTGTGTTCATATATTACATTGTCTATTGGCATAAAGAATTAATTACATTTGTCAATAGCGTCAAAAATCACATACCCACATATTGACCTGAGAAATATTTTTAAAAAACCGACGTGTTTTTATGCTTGTGTAAAGATAGTGACAGTTTGTTGAAATAAATAATTAATAGCGCTTAAAATACATTATAATGAAGCGCGAAGAATTTAAAAGAATGTGACGTAAGATTCATGGGGGAAGATCAGAGACTATTACGATTTGAAAGAAATTATTTTGATATTTTAAAGTCTTTATATTAATTAATGGAAACTGCTATGATGTTCTTATTTTAATATTATACATTGAGAATTTAAGCTGTAAAACTAATCTGCTAGTACTGATACTAATAAGAAAAGCAATACGAAATATAAAAGCAAGACTGTGTCTAAAGAAATTGCCGTGTACATTAGTTTCTTCCGCGTAAGTGAGTGAGATAATTGGGAGTTTTTTGATACATTTATAGAATAAAAAGATGATTTATTTAATGAATATTGACATTAACATTTATCTAAAGAACTAAGCTTTGTTCAATAACGGAGGTATTTGTATAATATAGCAATAAATATATTAAACGCTAAGAAGTACGTATGTACATAGTTTAAATTATCAAATGTCTAATATCTTCTAATACGTATAAGTAAAAGTAATGTTGACATCTTATAATTTCTGACGAATAGAAAATAACATATGATAGTAACGTATGATGCGTACAATACAATTATTTTGAGAAAATAACGAAGAAGAATGTGTTTTTTTATTTTTTTATTAAATAAGAAATAAAAATAAGAGACCATTAAGCGCACATGCAAGCTTTTTCTTTTGCGTAACAGCAGAACGGTAAGTAGGTGTACGTGGGTACCAAAAAAATGAGAAATAAAAAACATCTTTTCACGGAGTAAGTAAAGTTGCCGAAGTAAGCGAGGAGTCATCCATCCGGCCAATACATTACGGCAAAAGTAAACACATCAAAAGTGCAGCGCACAGAAATGAAAAAAAAAAGAATCATCTGCGGCCGGGCGGCGAGGGGAAGAGGAGAAAATGGACGTACGGATACTGCAGTTGCTTTTGCCTCCGGGCGACGCCGAGGGGAAGACAGAGAGGCGTCGACTATTTTTGGCAGGAGACGCCGACGACGCCGGAAAAGTGGGCGGTCAGGGTTGCCAAAGATTTCGTCACTTTAATTTTTATCAGTCATGATCTTTCTGCTCAAACAAATTAGACAACCTCCGCAAAATAACTATTCATCTTTGCGCTTCTCGTATTTTAGTATATTTAAAATTTAACACTTACGGATATCAATTGTTATTAATTATAAAGAGATATTATCTTATACCAATTTACATATTTTTTAATCTACATTAATTTTCAATTCTTCGTATGGCATATTAAATATATAGCAATCAGTGTGTTAGCAAATATTCAGATTTTGTCAGTGCATATTCTCAGACTAGAAGCAAACACAATTTAGTATAAAAATGATCATGACAAAATTTACTGTTTGGTTATCAATAAGTATCAATAAGTTCTCTATATTTTCCTTGAAACGTATCTATGTATTGTTAAAAAATATTGTGTTAGGAACAGTGGCGTATAGTTTTTCCCTACAGTTTCTCGATTTTAACTCTCAGGCTATTTTAAAATTTTTACTTCCTTCGAAGAATTGCGGTTTTCTGTTTTTTTAGTTCTCGCATTAACTTTAATTTACTTGCGCCCCCTTGATTCGTGCGCCTGTAGCTTCCTGCTCCAACTGCTACTAGGCAGCTACGCCACTGATTAATAACTATTGACATCAGTAGGTACCTGTTTTTTTTTTAATTTGAAAGCCGAATCATATCAGATTTCATAAATAAAATAATGAAGTTGTTGACATATTCATAAAATTAATATTAAGAAACTGTATCTACCACATACGCATACTAATTTACATATTCGTATTATCTAATTCAAGTCATTTGGTATATGTACAGTTTTTTGCGTCGTTCTCAGATATCAAACAAATATGCTTACGTGATTTGATTTCGTACGTCAAAATACTTTATTCTTATTTCTAACGTTAAAATACTTATTTTTTGCAAATAATTATCATACTGTAAATAATAAATGGACCATAAATACGTATAGTATATATGATATAAAAAAAGTACGGATTTGGGATTATAAATCGATTCGTAACATAATATATTCTATTGTATCGGTAATAAATCGTTATATATAACATAATTATTATGCTCAGAAAATATGTTCGTAATATAAAGCTTCCTTGAAAATAAATCTTTTCGCTCTTTAAGGTATAGCTTGAGTTAAAATTTTTAAATTCAAAACAAGAACAAGCAAATATAATTCGATTATTTTATATAATCAAATTCCTAAACGAGCAAACAGTTTATTTGAAAAAACTTGTAGAGTAAACGAAAGATAAGGAAATTTATTAGGTCAAATTCTCAGTATATTATTAATGCTCTCCAATCGAAAACATCATAAAAATATTTCATTGAATTGATAATAGTTTCAAGCGGCATAGATTTTAGATAACGATTCATTGAATGTGGAAACAATTGAAGTAGTTTTTCAAAGCGAATTTTTGATATCGCGTAGCATTTCCTTCATTGATAAAACAGAATTATATGTATTGAAATAATTACTTTATTTTTTCGTTTACTGTATTCATATCGTATATATAAATACACACGGAGATATTTCCTAATTAGGTAAATATATTTCCCTTCGAAATTAAGCACGATTCATCACACAAACCGAGATTTATTATATGCAGTACGCATGCTAGGATATGTTACAAAAGATTTTAGGCTTGAATAATTTCTATAATTAGCCGGGTAAAATCATTTCTATCTTATCCGAGACGACTTCTGCTCACCTCTTTCCTGTTTATACGATTTTCAAGTACTTCCGCCGGTAGTACAGCAGCGGCCTCTATGTGTAATGTAAAAAAATGCTCACCCTTGCAGCTTTTTAATTTATCAGTGTTGGAGCTTGGTCAGAAATAATTGACTGCTTACCTGGAAAATAAAAAAATATGATTACTTAAAGATTCAATTTATATAAACTACATGCATCTGATAAACTACATATCAATGTAAATAATAATCGTTAAATATTTAATATATTTTCATTGAGACGGTAGTCATAGTACTTTAATAAAACTGAATTCAAAAACCTTCTTCTAACTTAAATATTGTTTTTTCTAATCTTTTTGGCACATAAAATAAAGATAATGGCCTTAAAAAATGCAATTTTGCGGCATTTCTGCCAGTTGGATTGAGTCCCATTTTCCATCGTTATGTTATAAGAATTCATTTCTAAAAAAAACCTATTAATTTTCTGAATATTAAGTTACGTTTTAAACCACCTACAGACGATGCGTTGATTCATACGAATACAAAGTGGGATAAACTAACGTTGGTGGTGTTTGTATTTTGTCTCGTGACGCATTCCTCGGCTGCGTAGTATTGATTTCATTAAAATACAATTTTTATACGCATCAACGAATTATTTATTGACATTAAATAATAGATATTTGAAATCAATTTTCTTTCTAAAAATATATTATTTAGTGATTAGCAATGTAGTGAAATATTGTTTATTTATATTAGAGAATGCTTAATAAACTAGCCTCGCAAAACTGATTATATGAAGTCCACATTGTCCTTCAATGCTTAAAAGTGGAAGCTATGATATATTAACTAAATAATTCATTCATAATTTATCAAAAAAATATTCACTTAAACTTTAAGCATATATCATTCATAATATAATTTTTATGAATTAAAAAAAAAGATTCTGACAAAAGAGATTGATAAATATTTTCTTATTTAACCACTATAAGTTTTGATGACCTCTACGACTCCTTACCCTGGGTTTACCACATTTTTTGATGGGGATCGCTTTTTAACTAATCGCTAAACCATTTTTAGATATCCATTCCAGATTTTTTAAAATATAGTTTTGATATTTGAATCTATGACATAATATTATACACGCTTGTTTACGGGATACTTTTTTATATGTTCTATAATAACTAGACACTAACATGTATTCATTTTAGTATTAAATACTAAATTAAAAATAATTTTAAATTGGTGGCACTAATTAATTTAAATTATGAAAAAATGATTTTGTCACCCCTGAATGTTAAATATAGTGTCAACAATTTACTGGCAGTTAGTCGATACTGGAGAGACAAGTGCATTGAGATGGGCTATTTTATTATTATGTTGCCATTTTTATGTATTTGTGTAGCGTTTAATTTTCGGCTCATCAGTTGTATCTTGAGTACGTAATGACCTGAGGAATTTTATGCAGATTATGGCGCCCTGGATCCAAGAAGTAGAGCAGAGCACCAATAAAAATTGTCCTAAGTTGGCCAATTGACCTTTTGTGGGCACAAGCTACCTACATACATTTAGATAATTGGAATTAAGCGTTGTTTGACCTATTCACGCAATATGGAGATTGTACGAAAGATAATAATTATGTTTGTGATGTATATTCCTAGAAACTGCGTCTTCTTTTTTCATTTACACTACTAAAAGTAATATCCTTTTCAATTTATTAAAATGAATAATCACAGAAAAAATATAACAATGAAAAGATGCACACAAGAAAAACTTTGAAATTTAACCAAGAGGTATTTCCTTCACTTGGTGGTATTTTTGTTTTATTATTTTGATTATGACTTGGTATATAACTTTAACTTACTGGATGTTATAATTGGTTGTGTACAATACTATAACATGTGTTTCGATCAATTGATGTATATTTTAAGAAACTAAGGATGAGAGAATATATTACAAGAATATGAGAAAAAATATACATGAATTGTATAACTGTTTTATAAAAGAAAGAAATCGTATAACAAAGCCATATAACTAAAATCTAATATAGCTAATGGGCAAACTACAAGACGACATTTTGCGTGTTACTTTTTTACAACATTGACATAACCAAAGTGTGTTTGTTTTGTACTATTGGTTTCAGTATTATTATGGAACGGTAGAGGTAAAAGAACTACCCAACTTCATATTAACAATAAACCTTTCCGGAGATGGAAATTTATAATAGAGCTATACATAATTATATATAATTAAAAAGCGCATATCTTTTCTGATCTTCGTAACAGTCGACATAATTACTTTTAATGTGGCAATTGTCAACTCTATGTGCAATGATATTAATATTTATTTGTTTTATTTCAAAAAAAAATTATAGTCTCAGTGATCATAAGATGAAAATATTCTGTGAATGAAACCGATCTTGTTTCATAATAACGGAATGGTAGCCGTGCTAAATATAAAAACAAATGATTTTCTAACATAGTTCAGTGATGTAATTTAAAATATACATTATTTTTTACGACTAATTTAATTTGACAATATAATTTTCAGGCAGAATTTCAGTGAATCTTATATAATATATTTGAATATGTGTTAATGTATCGTGAAATAATTCACGGAAGATTGACTTAGACGTCGACATACTACAAATAATTTCCCCCGTTTTTTGAAATCTCTAAGCTTCGCAACGTAATATATTGGTATTTAATATTTCGACGCTCTCGTTTCTGTAGAATTACATTTAAGAATACATTTGGAATACGCTTGCAAAAGAATTATAATATAAGCAAATAAATAGTTTGTTTTATTATTTCCTGTTATTTAAATTGACGAAATTGCATTCCGCATACATATACTTATGGATTGTGATTTCAACGTTAGAAGTTATTAGGAAGAAGTGTGCCATTTGTACGATACATATTACGTTGATGGTTTCTTTATTAGTATATTTTGTCGCGTGGCACCGCCCTCCTGTACAATTTTATCTTTATCGCCGGTCGTAAAATCAAAACTACACTCTGAAGTTTAGTAGATCGGCCATTACGGACCGCTAAATGAACTGATATTGTAAACTAGAGTGTTGCCATAAAAGCTATGACACACATTTCGACTTTAGATAAGGTTTAAAAGTTTAATATATATGTTGAAGAGTTATTCTTCTTGGGTTCTCAGAGACAACGACGCTTGGTTTGCATAAAAATGTTCCACTTTTCGGTCAGTCAAGTCAAATTTACATACGTATTTACTGCACTTTGTCGTTGCATTCTGTCAGTGTGTGAAGATTGTTTATTAGTATCTTATCCTATCATAAACGCCAAATGCCTCGGTTCGATTTGAATGATTACGGGTTAGAATTCCTCAATTGTATAAAAATCCACGTGTTAGATATGTACGCGTGAGATTGTGCGACATGGACCCAATGAGTTAAGCGATATGCTTAATTATCAACTATCATAAAATCATCTCTAATATCTCCACATTGTGTCCACTTGAATGTACATATGAACGAAATGTAATTACGAAATGTACATATGAACGAAAGGTGATTGAGCTTTATCGTTATTTTTTTAAGAATTTATCTAATTTCATAAAGAAGTTAAGATAAAAGTTTTAGCGAACTCTTTCTTACAATGTTATGTTAAAAAACCTAATTTCATCTCGATATGACAATTTATTTACATAAATTTCCTTTATTAACATCTTCTTTATTAGGCTTTTAGGTTTTTCTATCCTACAAATATATATATAAAGTCTAGTTTACATTTTTTAACCTGCGGTGCACCTGCTAATTTTTCTAATTTCTGCTAATTTCAATTATGATACACCTTTGTTTTTTTATTAAAAAAACCAGAAATTTATATGGTTTATCCGATGTTATATAATTATTGCAATGCTTGCAGAACAACAATAAAGTAATTTTATTCAAAATTTAAACTGAGCAGTTGTAACTAATCTAACTTTCGCTTTCATGAATGAATCTTTCGAAATAATGGATATTATGATCCAGTCTTTGAAACTTATATAGTAAACGATGCAATAAAGCTAACAAAGGCACATCATTATCGGATTAGCGAAAAAAATATGCACAATCGCAAGCGTTTATTTGTTTGTTAGATTCTCTCTCACGCGATTGGGGAAAAGATAAACCAGCAGACAAACAAATGACTTCACGTAAAAAAATTAAAACAAACACAAAATTAATCAGGTTGGCCAACTTTACAATCTATGGTAACTGGATGCATAATTTTGATTGCGTAACGGTTTAATGGTTAGATAAAACGTATTCCTAGTTATCTACACATATTATTACATCATGGCGTAATTAGATTAGTGGGAATCGCGTGCGAATGGTGTTGACAGAACTATTCTTAACTCTATTTCACGAGTAACTTGTACCGTAGTATTTTAATAGAACAAAAATTACAGTGTACCGACATAATTTATTGGTATTTTCAAACGCACAGTCGCACATCAACAAGTCGCGGAAAATGATTCAAGTTATTGGCTAAAATTTAAATATACTCAAGAACTGAGTTTCAATTGGTATATACATGCATCAAAAAGAAAATGACAAGTTTCTGCTAGTTGAATATACCTACCAAGTTATGTAAAATATTTGGTCTGGTCTTCGCAAATAATACTATATTGAAGACGGCTAAGACTTGGTGAGAGTAAAAATGAGTAAAGGAGGATCGTTAGGAAAGTTTATGAAGACACCCACATATAACGACATGAAAAGAAACATATTGAGAAGTTTGCACAGTATTAGGATTCCGAGTATTAACTGACATGTACACAATTCAATGCGATTTAATATTTAATTTTTATTTTTATTGTTACTAAAATACAGCTAACATAAATAGTGGATCTAAACATTTGTCATTTAATTATAAATAGTTGTTTAACCAAAAACAAGGGTATAAATATACATGTATTTGACTTAATAACTCATTATTTGAAATTGGAACGATGTAATGGCTTAATCTTTAAACTATGATTTTTGTATTTATTCCTAATTTGACTAAAAATTTTTTCTTATTATTTATTTGTGTTTATTCCTAATTTGAATTCAAACTAAGAATATTTTTTTTTGTTTCTGCCCAGTAAAATACAAAATGCACACAATGACATTTGTATGCAAATAAAAAATCAATACAACAGACCAGTGAACTTCAACCTTATGATCGTGATCGTTGTAGCGCTTATCGAGGCTTTTGCTTTCTCTATTTACTGCGATGAGTAAGTTTATATTACACATTCAAACAAAATTATAAACATATCTAAACAGTGCAATAATTTCAAAACAGCGAAAATTGGTAAAGATGTATTTTTGCAGAAACAGTAAAAAAAAAGAAAACGGCGATGATGATTATTTTTTTGATAAGGCGTAAAAATTGTAAAGACATGTGAGTTATTGTTTTTATCCTACCAATAAGCAATATGGTTTTGTTGTAAATAATAATAAAATATGCATGTCATTCGAAATATCTCAAAAACGTCTGTAAAATAGTACGTACCAATAGAATGAATTGTCCAATAAAAAAATGTGCTCCTAGGTATAAAAACTTTGGGGATTTCTGTCATTGACAACGGAGAAATAGGGATATATAAAAGGATTTAGTTGGTATACCCCTGCTGAACGAATTGTCGAAATTTGAATCGCTTCGTGAAACGAGAGGGAGAAGATTCGAATGAAAGTTATCGCTGTCTCTCTTTAGTGTCGCGGAGGAAAGGGGTTGCTATGGTAACTATAGAGGGTTGCCAGATTATTTTTCCTTTGGCGGCGGTTGGCTGTATGTTGCCAGGAGTAGTGAAAAAGTAATCAATATATGTTTTATTCTGATTTAATGATATCTTATCATGACCAATTATTATTATGTCAAATAGTAAAACCAATGCAATAGATTCGTCTCTATTTTGTTACATATGTACTGGGAAAGAAGGGGGATAATTAAAACTAACATGTTTGTGACGTTTTTCAATAGATATAGATTTGTTTTATCTTCATATGAAAAAAACAGTTCGTAAGAAGTAGTATATAAGTGCTTTTTGAATATGTTTTAAATGAGAAACTCGTCAACGAAATATGGACACAGAAAAAAATTAAAAACGTCTTTGATAGATAGCCTCAACAGCACGTATCTAACAGGATATTTCAACTACCTGCATGATTTGATTACTTTAAGGCTTATGAGTAAATATTAAATGCACTATTTGATTATATATCATCCATCTGGCAACACTACATCCAGAATTGGCGAGGAATTTCCTGGAATGGCGGGAAGAGAGCGAATATGGCGCCAGTAGCCATCATGTCAGATTATGATGGGGATAAAAATAAACAAGGTGTTCTTAAATGCATCTTATATGATCCTTAAATCTGACGCTATGCGAGCACCGTGAATTTGTTGAGATAAAAGGAATTAAGGAGCACTGGCTTTAGAAAGCTTTAAGTCACCCAATTCCATCAAGTTATGGTAAACAGTATCACATCTTATGATACAATATATTATTACAGTGTCATACGTGCAACAGAGCAGGATATAATATAAAATACTGACTTACGTTATTATTTACTAAGTTTTACTTGTAACATCCAGCATCGTTCAATTAATTTTAGCGTAACAGACGACTGCTCGGTCTGTTATCTGATCTCCAATATACTTACAAAATCGATTGACCTCATCTCCAATATTTGACACAAGCATTTTCTTTTCAAACTCACTTGCAGATTTTGTAAGCCTCAACCGGGTGTTATAATTCACTACCATGCAGCCACCAGCATTCTGCTGCAGGTTCGTATTTTAACCAAATATCAACTTTGTTACATTTATTTACGAATCGATAAGAGGCCAAATAGTTTTA
Organism: Rhyacophila evoluta; assembly: GCA_022683975.1. Lineage (NCBI taxonomy): Eukaryota > Metazoa > Arthropoda > Insecta > Trichoptera > Rhyacophilidae > Rhyacophila > Rhyacophila evoluta. The sequence goes on from JAGVSQ010000338.1 coordinate 35,686, forward strand.
CGTATTGTCAGAGACTTAGCTACAAATTCAGATCCCTGGAGCGAGCGTTGCGTCCCTTACAGTTTCTCGTTTTTTTTGTCTCATGCTTACTCAAAATGTTTACCTCCTTACAGAATTTTTGAAAATTCCGTTTTTTTAGGTCTCGCACTGACTTTACTTTCATGTGTCTGGAGCAATCTGCTCCAACTGCTCCTCGGAGTCAGCACTAACGTAAATTATGAACCCTAAAATAAAATATAATGTAAGTGAAAAGCTTGATGTTAGTGCTATTGCATTAGACCTTCCACTGCGTAGATACAATAGATTCGAAAATTTGCAGCCACCGTGTTAAAATCGTATTGATTTATGTTCTGGAAGACTACCCTAACTGTATGACGTTTTGTACGGAGTGTGAACAATAAAGGGACAAAGGAACGAATTATGTTCTATTGTAGGGAGTTTAAATTCACTTCACATAAAGTCGCGTCATCGGGTGTTGCCATAAAAAATGCGATATTGCTATAATTAGGGAAACCATAGAGACTATAAAACCGTAGAGAGGTCGGATCACTCAATTATATCACTCAAACGTCGTTCAATTGAAGAGGTTTTGTTCGAATTTCAAAAAGGAACGTACAACCATTTCAAGCAGAGATGAAATACAACGGTGTGTATTTTGTCACTTTTTGTTGTGAAGTCTAAATTTGAAGTATTTAACTAATATAGAGAAAGCTGCATATATAATGAAAAAAAATGAAATCAAGGCAGTGATAGTGTAATGCTACAATAACAGGCGCTTAAAGTTTTACATCATAAAAAATTACGTTGAAAGTTGATTGAACGTTTATCTAAAATTCTAATGACAGGTCTCGCTACGTACTGCACAAAGTTTCACCGTTAAGATATGCGAATGATATAAAACCATTGGTGTAGGCAATTTTCAATAATTATTTAAGTCTAGAAAGTCAACAGATAATTTGCATAATACATACCATACGGGGGAGAAATTGAAATAAAACATTTTCACAATATTCTTTCAATTAAATGAACACTTTTTTAACTGTATACAATATAAGATATTTATAGCTGCTCTTGTCTAAATAGTAGATTAATTAAACATTTTGCTATTCATTGGAATTTCCCCTGACGCTGTTGCCCTATTCATACATGGACCTAATAAAACAAAGGATTTACTTAAGACTAGCTACCTTATCTTCAATCATTTGGACAGTATAATATAAATTACGGGTACAACCATTATTATAAGGCCTTATTGTTTCTGATTCTCATTGTCATTTATACCCATGTTTCGTCGGGAGGGATAATTATAATTATCTCTTATCTATCCTCTTCTTCATTAATATTCGTTGCCTTCGTATAAAATTCGAACTACAAGTTAAAAAATTCCTGACTTTTCCCAAACGTTTCGAATATTTTCCAGGCTATACAAAAACTATTGATATTATCTAGCAGCTTTTCAAAACATTGGAATTAAGTTGGATACATCATGTCATGTCATGGGTCTTTGTGAGATTCTGAGGCATCCGTATTACTTGCCATGTGAGGTCAATCTTCACATTTTCTCTTTGAGAGCAAGGTTCACATTCTTATACTTTTATTATTGATAATATTATCATGGTATAGTCTTATAAACGCAACATGCATTTTTTTTTGTCAAAACTTGTTGCTACTAGTCTTTGATGCGTATGATGACGGACTACCATCAAACAGAACTGTCAGAAAGGATACATTTAGTATGATGGCTGGTCAGGGGTGACACTTGCTTTAATAATTATTATCTAGTATATATATCGTGAGTATGTCAAAAGGATGTTGACAGTATGCTCCGATATAAATATATAGAAATAGAAAATGCAGGTAAAATATTGTCTCAAATAATTTAATTTTTGACATTATTTAGTTAATAGGTAAACCCAGTGAACACAGAATATATATGATACATGAACGTTGAGCCAGATTGATTAAGAAAATGCTATCGAGAGAAAAACATAACATTATAATCGCTTGATAACTTTACACATTAAGTTGTAAAGCTTGTTGGTGATAAAATTTTCAATACCGTCTCAATAATTACGGTCGTAGATAAAATAATGCAGCAAAAAGATTGTGTACAACTTCATTAACTCTCTAAAAACAGCCACGCCTCGCCGATTAACCTTCTGCGACAAATAATTAAACGTAATGGACATTCTACTTTGAAATTATAATTATTGCTACGACGACTAGCTAGTGTTTAAACTTTATGAACATTACTTACTTAAACTACAATTTCCATAATCTTACTACGCTAGAATGGTTGAATAGTGTTTCTGTATTATATAGATTTAATAACTTTTTTTAAGTCTTTTTACCATGATGGAGACTATAATTACTATAAAGGTACTTGCTATCTCACCGGTAGCCGAGAGGTTGCCGTGCGCGCCTCGCATCCAGGGAATACGGCTTCGATTTGTAAAGCTGCTTGATTTTAGAAAAAAGTCTAGGGCTGCATGTTTATTGCGTTTGGCAATTGCCTGGCAACCAATAATCATGAAAAATAATTAATCAAGACACATTTTCACATTACGGAAATCCATATACTCCACTTTCGAAACGGAAATGGTAAAACAAAAACTTGGTTTCACCTTCACCACCTGCCACGTCACTACACTTATAATAAGAGTATTTACTGTGGCGCAACGAACACGAGGTTCAAAGTGGTAGAATTGGAGCAGCTTTCCAAAATGTTATACAGCGTGTAATAAATGTGAATGATTTCTATTTTGTCTAATTTTTATTAACGATGAACTTAGCGAGAAGAGATTTTCGTGCTCTCCGTATAATACCGTATTAAAAAAAATCGTCACTCGTGGAAACCATGTCGTCATGTAATGACCACTTGCATTTTTACTAGGCTTCTTATCGATCAGACCATGCTAAAACAGTATAATTAATTTCCTGTTATACTATATTTATGTGTAGCTACTTTTTTCGTCAATTCTAAGTACGATATAATTATGAAATTGAAAAACCGCAAGTCCGAATGCATTTGTCATAGTGGTTTGTGTGACATTTCACAGCAACATTTTACCCAGAATACACGTGAAATAATACGGGTGATAGGATAGCTTCATATTGATTTTCAAAATGAATTATCTTAACATTTATTATTTTACTATAAGCAATCCAGAAGAATATTAAAAACACATAGCTATTTATTATTATAGAGTTTAGGTATAGAAAAAACAGTTTTTTCTTTTTAAAATATACTAATTTTGATTCAACAAGAATTTGAGCTAAATATTAGTACAGTGAATGAAGGGAATGTATGACACTTTTCGTAATGCATTTGTCATGTAATTTTACCAGCATTAAACGTAAATAATGTTAATATTATCCGTATTCCTGAGGTACCACTGAGAGCAAAAGAAATATAATGTGATATTTTCGTATTATAATTAATTATATTGAGTGAGCGAAAAATCTATTTTAAAATCTAGGTTAATATATCCCCAAAAACAGTGGCTAAAATAGCAGAATTCCAACATTTCTTGGTTCATATGTGTCTAATTTCATTTTTGTTTCTGTGAGACTGATTTTTTTAGTAGTTTGTGCGTCCGCCTGTAGTATGTACAATGATAAAAGTTTTAAGTATGACAGTTGATGGATATCAATAGATTTTTATGTTTGATTAGGTTTACCGAAAACGAACGCTGTAGAATTAGAAGAGTGTAATAAATAAATGTTTAAAATATCTCTATATTATCCGGTTCTATTTTTATTCGACTGATTACTGCGTATTGATGATTAACTATTCACAACAAAAACAAGCGACTCTTGGCTCAACTTGGCTCCTCCAATTCTTAAAAATTATGTTACGATTAGCACATTGCCTCTCAATTTTCCAAAACAAAAATATATTTATATTAATGTCATCTAAACTTGGCATACGTAAAAGTAAATCTAATCAAACATTTTGACAAGAATAATTTAGATATTAGAAAGTATAAAGTATTGGTTCTATTAAAAGTACAAAATGAATTTGTTTACTCTCAATATTATCAAACTTTATTATTTGAATTTTATATTAGATCTCTTAAATTACACTGATAAATTAATCTAATTTGAAGTTATTCGTTTGAAATTTCAAATTATCTGTCTGTTTATTACATATTTTGCAAAATAGTATGTATTATGAGACCTTTTATAGAACAATTATTATAATTTGATGACAAGACTAATATATTATTACGTGTATATTTATCTAATGATGATTACACAATATGACTGAGTAATAGATATGTGGAAATAAATATTTCCTTTCATCAAGTAAGTGATCATATCAAATTATTTTTCAGTATGCATAAAATGCCGGTCAATTTCAGCAGGGTCATATGATAATAATTAATTCTTCGTTCTTGTCGGTGGTTAGTATTGCGTGTCTCGTATGATTGGCCTCACAACATTGTACGCATGGAGCATGATAACGGACCAAATTTTGATATACATGTTAACTGATTATTATCTATGGTATGGTGCGATACAATCTACACTTATTAGACAGCATTATAATGAAAAAACATTTGTTTTTTGTGACTTCACTGCTGAAGAAGTTAACATTATTGTGGTGTCTGGTAAACGATATCTGAGATTGCGCATATTCTAATACATAGTTTATAGTTTACTTTACACAATGAGAGGTAATTAGTGCATATAAAGTGCAGGCGACGTATGGTTTTTGTGTCGATTAGCGCAATTTTTCGTTAACCGGCGTCTCAGTGCGTTTTCAAATTTCGGACATGCCAAAACGTCGCACACATTTCAATCCTTTTATAAAATCTTATAAAGATAAGTAATTCGAAGGCTATAGGTGAAAAAACATGTAGTTTTTAATTGAGTGTAATGTTATTAGCAGTGTTAAGTCAATAATTCTTTTGGCCGTAATTATATGACTGAATGTCTTCAGTCTAATACATTCAGGCCTAACAAGATTCTAATATATTTTCATCTGTTTTTTAAGCAACGTCTAATTAAATGTGAGACATTTTTTTTTCGAGCTGCTTCTGGAAAATCACTAAGCCTAAATTTAAAAGAAATATACTCGACCTAATTTTGTATTTAATTGAGGAAGTGAAAGAGTCAGTTTACATTCTTTTATTTTCATTGATTTATGGGCACTTAATATTTGGATTTGTTTTGTTTCGCTCGAATGCTTTGGGCATATAATTTATTATTTTTTTAGATTGCTCAAAACTTTAATATCCATAGGCATTATAAAGGAAAACAAATTAATGCCAGATAAGACTAATCAGTAAACATCTTTCGGCAATAATTCTTCCAATCATTACTTCACAGCTTAATTTATTCACAGCGCGTATTATTTTCATCCAATCTCTTCAATCTCAGCGATTAAAATCTTTTTTAAACGGTATTAATTTATACTATTTTAAGATTCTGTTATACGAGTATTATTACGGTCAAATATAGGCCGAACGCTTTGATTAAAAGAGTGAGTACATTTATAATATTCAATTTTAATTAGCATTGTCGGTAGATATTTCAGGTGTCCATTAAAAACATTATATATTTATAAAGTCTTAGTGATGGCATGACACTCGAACAGGCGACATGAATAATTAACCTCGTCGTGAAATGGAGTTCTACTAAGCGACTGCCAAATAGATTATTTGAGAGAGTGGTCGTGTTACAAATCTTTTTTCAACTTTTCTTAATGTTGCACTCATAAATGTCACATTACATTCATATTATCGAAATAATATTAAGAAAAATTAAAAATTTGTGTAACAAATTATACACATAACTGGCCGGTGAATCATTCTTACTAAGAATTTTAATTTAATCTAATCACGTACTCATTTGGAAATTAATTATAATTTTATTACCATTAATTATAAAATCGTATTTTATAGTTTACCTATGATAAAAAAATATATTTATAATTTGGAAGTTATATTTTTTATTCACGTGAGCTTTAAATTGATATATTTATTATTTTGAACGTTTTAAATGTACTTTAATGGAAATAAAAACTGTTGCACGGTTTATATTGTCGTTTGAATTATAAGATATTTTTACAGTATTTATCGATCTAATACGAAACTGAATCTCACCTTAATTTCAAAATAAATCGCATATTGCATCAAATTGGTTTTACAAGTTTACTTTAAATGATGATTTGAGTTTACAGAAATTTAATTCGATGTTGTTCTCGTCTTCACATTCAGTGAACAGAAACCTTTGTGCGTCGAGGCTCACGTCACTTTTAAGTGATGTCATGGTGCCATGACACCATCGTCTTCGCACAGTGCCTACTAATATAAATTCAACAGCTGCTGTCGACTGGACTGTATGTTGACTGGTCTCTAATTTAACTTCATTTGAAGGTTTCATGAAGAGCGATGATGGTAATATTAACCTACGTGATAACAGTAGCGTGCATTTAAATGTCAAGGGGAATTTTATACGATGCTTTGGAATATGGTAAGAGAACGGTCAAATACTATGTGACATAATAAACTGCATAGCGAGAGTATAAATGTTCGGGATAGATTAAGTTTAACTATCTGAATCTTTGAAAGTGGTTAAATTTTAAATCTTACATTTAAAACATACACTATATTTGTTTTACGTAAAACTAATTATATAACCATAAGGTAAATATTTGAATAGTTTTTTTTTATCGTAGTATGTTATGTTTAATTTGATATTAATTATACGCGAAAACTTATAGTGATAAATTAATATTTTCGACTGATGGTGCTTGATGGAAATTGATTTTAAATTCTGA
>JAGVSQ010000339.1:0-42451 GCA_022683975.1 Rhyacophila evoluta
TACTGGCAGGATAGTCCTGCGTTTAGGAATGAAAAACAGCTGATGTTCTCGATTTCACTGAGTTCACTGAGTTCACTGAGTTACTACATATTATTGAATAAAATTCCACGTATATTCGGAATACATAAAACCATATTTTACATAGTATACATAAAAAACAGTAATTTATATTTTTGTACGAGTGAAAAATTGTTAAATAAAAATAAGTGTACTGAGTGTTTCTGCAATTATGAGCACTTAAAAACTTTAACTGCCCGATATTTATTTCTTTTTTTTTCTACTTTTGACATTAATATTCGTAATTTCACGTAGTAATATATTAGTACGCATGTTTACGTAACCAAGAAATCGATTTTTTAACCAATTTCACTTAATGTATAAAAAATATTTTTTTATCTAGAGTATTCAATAGCAAGGTCAATGTGTCTGTTTACTTTTAATATTTGCAAATTGTCTCACAAAATTATAGCATTTTTTGGTATTTACTTTTCTCTTTTTTGTTATTTGAGAAAATATAATACAATTAACTCTAATTTTGAACAAGTTTATGCAAAGAGAATACACATTTGCTTTATTGATTCTAATAATTTGCACGCAAACTGTTACAAATCAATTCGTATATTAGCAGGTATAACATGTAAACAAAATTTTAGCTGAAATTTATAGTTCATTTTATAAGGTCACCTTTTTCTATTGTTTTTATCTATACTAAGAAGAAACACACCCTTTCCATACCGTCAAATTAAGGCATTGCTGATAGTAACAACTTCATAGCTTGATAGTTTGAACTTAAAAACTTTCATACACTAGTCACTAGACCGATGGCCTACAAACAGCGTGCACTGGTATCGCATTTGCAATTCAATTATTGTATTATCCTATTTTACTAATTTTTCTCTCTAAGTTCCTTCCATTGCCTCAAATTTAAGGATACTGCATTTTACCAATGTTCAACTATATTCCGGTCCCATGAAAAGAACTCCTTTGACTCAGGAGTCACATTCCACATCATGAGACAATCAGGAGATCGCTTCACTCTGAATACAGTTTGTTGCGTAAACTTCCTCACCACATCATGCTGTATACATATGCATTTTAGAAGACACTTCATTGATGAATGTTTTCCAGACATTTTAATTTTATTTTTAAGGAGCCTACACCCGACGTGTCTTTGTTGGCTATAGTACGATAATATTCGTTTATCAATGTTAATCTTCTAGTATTTTTAGTTCCCATATGGATAAAGCGATTTTTTATACACCATGTTCGCTCCAAAAGTGGAACATACGGATGAAGACGTGTCTTGATAAATTATTTTCACGATAATTGTAAGTCAGACATTTGCTCAAGTTAATAAGACCCCAGTCTTGCAATTTAAAATTTTAAATAATCCGACAGATGTGGGAATCGAGCTCGTATCCCCCGGATTGCGATTGTTAAAAACTTTAACACACATAATAATCTCCTCGTTTCTTCGGTGTCTGATAGGCTAGCATGAGCGCTTTGGAGCCGGAGACTGGTTGTTTGATTTGCTGTATTTTAAAAAATCTAGATTTCCAGGAATATATACCTAATGAATTGAGCAATTGGTTGAAAACAAAAAAACTGTCGAGCTATGTCTTTATAATGCAGAGATTCATATATTTTATTTACGGCGTGGACATATTTACATCGTGTAGATATCCATATGCTTCACTTTTGGAGTGAACATGGTAAAAAAATATAAAAAATAAATTATGCTAGAATTCATTTAATTCATACATGACTAAAAATATTCAACAATTCTTCTGTTTTTGTATTTATTTATATTTCAATGTTATATTGTACAATTTAAATGTTTATGGCTTATATAAAATAGTGCAACAATAACAAATTCGTATAAATCGTGAATGGTAGGAACAAAATTAGCAAACGGATGTCTTGATAATTGTTACGCTTTGTTAACTCAACGTTGGTAACCTCAAAACGTAACTTTCTACGTAACCATAATGAGAACTATCGAATGTACGTTTGCCAAAAATATTGTATTGTTAACCTTAAACAGAGAAGACGGATAATTCATGACAAATATGGTAAAGCTAAATTTACATATTTACACACTCTGTATCATGCCAGTAATTTTTGTTTGATCGAATCGATATTAATACTCTCGGCTAACGGAGCTAATGCAAATTTATTTCAAACTCAAAACTATTTAAGCCGCGATATGAAATAATATTTGCAACGCTGGATTCATGACATGTGTAATATCCAAGTTGAAAACAATAGGACCTTTCCTAATATTGTACTGCTAGAGGTAAATATCATTTATGTTAAAAGTACAACTGATCTCGTGTGTTTGCCTGATGAAGCATCATGCATATATTTGAAAGGCTCGTTTACCGCCCTGAGCATTTTCATCATCACTCTGCCAGCTGGTATAACGGCCCGTGCATGAAAAGGTACTGGGAAAATTTCTCATTATTACATATTACCATATTAGATTAAATAAGGGAGATCAATAGTTTGAAAAAACTTGTTTGTTCTTGATCGTTTGGAGTGTTTGTGAATATTGTACTATGTATATTTTAAATTACTCCATATGTTTGAGGAAGAATATTTTATATATCATGTTATTCTAATTGTAATTTGATATCGTTGAAATTTTTACTTATTCTGTAGTAAATTTAAATTTATTATGTGTCATTAATTATATTGTACTATTATTTTTACTTTTTGCATTTTCAATATTTATGTTGCTTAATTAAACAATCTTATTTTAATGTTATTTTTCTTTTGAATTACCACAATAATGAAACACAAATTTCAAAATATAAAAGATTTTTTTAGCTAGTCAAAAATTACTCAGGGGCCCAGTGTGACAGTAATTGTAGGGTGAGAAGCTAAGGGATGAAAGGTTTATTTTATATATATGTATTGTTGAATATACGAGTATGTATTAATATCAATAACTTCTTAAAAGATTAGTGACTTTCTTACATTAAATAACAGTGTAAATTATTTGCAGTATTTATTATTTATAATGGTATACTGATATGTTATAATGGATACAGTAATAACAATTGACTGTTTCGAAAAGTAACTTACTCGTTGAGAATAAATTCACCAACTTACTGTGCTCGATTCATCTCTAATATTATTATCTTAAATATTTCATGTTTTCTGTCTTGGTTTGGAAAATTTGTACAATGTAATGAAATTTAAAACTTTCGAATGGTACGGAAGATCTTGGGTTTGTGTCCCGGTGTTGCACAACAATTTAAATGTTAAAACAGAATATTGAAATGAAGGAGATTGATTCTCAATAATTGAACAGTTGCTCGATAATAGATCCTCTTCTGTTTATTAAAATCTTCCGAAATTCGTTGATGTTATTAAAATCGGTATACTTTATTTGTCTTGGAGCGGAAATAGTAACAAAATATTTATCACAATATAATTAAAAATTGTCGATATTTTATAAAAATATTAATTTTATCAAAAAAACTTGCAAGGATGGAAGTGTAATAAATATTCTCGAATTGTGGAAAAAGTGTGATATTATTTTTTGCACGTTTAACTTTGGGAAGTGCTGTGCCATTCGAATGAGACGCTCATGTTGTCAAAAAACTAAACACCTAATTTGGCATTGTTGAGAAACGTGATCTTCGCGATTTTAAAACAATACAGCTGTCTTAAGTACAATAATATTGTTTTTATTGTCTTGCGAATTTTAAAATATGTTGTTTTAACAGCACGTCGTGGCTGCACTTGTCTGATAATGGAAAAAGTAAATTTGCTTATTTACTATATTCTGTTCGACTTTGACAAAGATTTATTGCAAACCTAACCACGGAAACAAGACAAGGAAATCGTAAAATATGCCGATAAGCACATAAATATATGTCAATTTAAAATGAGAAAAACCTTTGGAACACCCTCAATAGTCAGTCCTCAAATTACGACGGGGATACGTATGTTTTTTCACTTTGGTCGCAAGTCGAACCTCATTCAACACAAATAAATATAAAATCAATATTAATGTATATATAACAATCATGATAAACGCATTAATATTTATACCGAGGATTGCGCAAAATTATTACCGAAATTCAGCTTTAGATTTTTTAAAAAGAAAGATCTACAAATGCTGCATATATGAAAGAAGAATCAAACCGCATTCATGGCATTATTGTTTTATGAGGATTAGTGCATTTTGCAGGGTCGATAATAAACTGGGGAAAATCTAGACGACATAGATAATAATGTATAACTCTTTAAGAACTTTCTTTAATGATAACGTCGAATCAAAGTAAAAAGTTCATATCGTCGCTAATACTGCAGAAACACATTTTTTTATTATTATTATTTAAGTCACTTTGTAAAGTAAAGTTTAATGTTTTGCAATCTTTTGTATTATTGGCACATTTTTGCACTAACATATAATTTCACCATGTCTTATAAACGTATATTGTAAACTGGACGAAACGCCATGTTAATCTTGGTCATGCTAACATCAATTTCTAAATATTTATTATGTTAAATATTTACTTCTCAGACCCATTTCCTATAACAATCTCATCTAAAATAATTTGTGAATATTTGTTTTAAATTACACACCAAGAAAAGCATTCACTTTTAGTTATATATCATTATTATCATAATGGATCTTGACAAAAAAAAACTCTAGCACACAAACTCACCAACTTTTCCAACTCCAAGTTTTCTGTTTGGAATAATATCATAGAATTATTTTCTGCCTATTAAATCTACAATTCCCTTCTCTCTGTCACTTGTTATAGAGATATCAATCCGTCCAAAACATTTTGCTGCCTTCGGTGTGTGTTATATACAATGGAAACGAAATTTGCAATTATTACAAGTAAAATAATATGTGTATATTGAATGTCGCATATCCGTGTCACCATTGAAAACTTTCCTAATACAAAGTGGATATTGAAGTAGGTATGTGTCTGCAAGCGATATATATTATTGATTATGTAATAATAGACGTTGCAAAAAAGTGAGTGCTTACTTATTTGAAGTACTCAAACTTTTTATGGGCAACTGTAAATAGAAGCAAAAATTTGCATATGAAACCACACGCCAAGCCATTATAATTTTTTGACTCTATGTCTATTTTCGGCAATGCTAAAATACCATTTTCTAACAAAAACTAAAGAATGAAATATCTTACATTGCTTATTTATCGGGGGTTGATTCGGCGAATTGGCAGAAAAGAGAAAGTATAATAATTCCCATATATGAATATACGATACTAACGAAATTACATTTTTTATAATGGTATTTTGATATAAAATATACGTCACTGTCTCCATTGCGCATCCAATAAACAAATATGGACGAATTTATTATTCATTTGACAGCTGCACCGTGATACCAAAGACAATTTTTATTCTATTAAAAATAAAACAAACGATTCGTTGATGTTCGTAAATGTTCGTATTCTCGCGGTATATTATCAGTAATAATAATTTAGTGATTTATGTCTATTTGTAGTCTATGATAGAAATTTCATTTTCAGTTGAAAATATTTTAATCGATGTATCTGACACATTTGTATTTTAACGAAAATTGTGAAAGAGTTATAAAACAATTGGTATGTTATTTCGAGGCCTAACAAATATATATTTTTTTAATAGTTCGTTTATGAATTATTATGCTGAAAATATTAATTTGTATGTCTTGACTATTTAACCTTGCTGGTTAAATTTGTGTTTAAATTTTAACATTTTCAGAATTTTGTAACTAAAGCAAATTTAGTTGCAATACATTCTCTGAATTCATAATGGTAATGATTTAGTTTATTCAAGGATGTATTTATATAAGAGTTTTAATAGAGAAGTTGTAATGATTAATCTCTAGCAAATTTAAAATTCATCTTGCGGAGTAATTTTAATTGTGCTGAAAAGTGTCTTCACTTTAAGTAAATATGCCTCCGTCTTCAATCCTAATAAACTATCCATGTTTGTGAATTTATGTCAATTTCTAATGATATATATTTTAGACGATAATTAATGTGTGCAATCGGATAACATCATAACTCTTTGTTTGTGGTTATGGTTTAATGTGAAACATTGATTATAATAATATATTGCTTCGTATTGTACTATTGTAAAGAAAAGGAAAAATATCAATTAAATTTTAATAATAACTAATCTGTTTTATATTTCCATGTAATAAACTGTGACAAGTCTTAATTTCATTTTCCGGTTATAAAATTTATTCTTTTAATAACCATAATAATTCACTTTAATATATTGATAAGAATGAAGATGGAGATGCGGCTTAAAACAATGCGGTATTAAATAAATAATACATTTGTGGTTGTTGTATTGTGATATTATAATTCATAAACATCAATAAAGACTGTCTTAGAAAGGATAGCTCACTATCCAATTCTTCAATTCAGTGGCGGATTTAGCATTTGAAATGCCCTAGGCGCAATTTAATTATGATACCATTTTGCCCCGGCGCAGTCGTTGTTTTGAAAGTCTCACGCTAAATTAAAAGTTCTACTTTCGTAATTCCTCCAAAAGTTCTCATGGTTTATCATTTTTTAAGTCTTACGCTATCTTAATAATTTCTACTTTAGTACTTTTTGAGGCTGTTTTAGGCCCACTCCTCGACAATTTGAAAGCCCCTTCAATTTTGAGGCCCCATGTGCACACCTGATGCGCCTATAAGTAAATCCGTCACTGCTTCGACCTATTGGAAATTTAGTTCTGTATGTATCGAAAAAATCTTACGCAGCTGTACAATTTAAATAGACAACCTCTCTATCCGAAACACACACGCTTACCAATCGGCCACAGTTGTATTATAAAGATACTTAAAATTGAAATCAATTCGATATAATTTTAATTTTAAATATTTTTTAAATGCCCACCTAGCGGTATTATTGTTACGCTAATTATTCCTTTTGACTTATACAGCGTCTCATCTCGACAACTCATATGAAAATGTGAGAATACTGGGCTCGACGACCGTATATTTCATGTATATATTGTCACTCAATACAATAGCATGTATTTCTTGTAGCATATTTTTCCAAAACGTTGAAATTCGTATAGTTACAGAAAAGGAGGTTTTGTGTATGAACATGATCGAATTGGTATTGACAAACGATATTTATTTTTGTAAACCAAATAATATTTGGATGCGTAATTATTTACCCCGTTCCAACTTTTATGGTTATTTGATCCTTTTCACGGTATTACTATATAATTACCATTTTAATGGTTGTCTGTTATAATAATGAACTAAATAAATTCGCAAATATTTTAGTATTGTCAAAAATGCGAAAAAATCATAAAACACCTGTTATTTTTAATGATTAATTTAGTAAAAAATGACAAAACAAATATTTTCTTTTCGGTCAATCTCGAATCTGACACAGTTTTTTTCAGTCTGCCCACCCACAAGTTTTTGTATCACCTGACTGGAGAGGTCTCAAACGGTTTTGTGGTGTTTTTGCGGTTACCCAAATTATTTTATTCTTAACCCTTTCCGTACCAGCAGCACTAAACGACGGAAAATTAATTATCACTAAAAAAATAATTTAATTTTAACATGAATGCGCACTTTGATAATTATTATTATTGTATACAATATACAAATATTTGAATGGTTTGCACTCTATGTTTTTATGAACAATTCCCTCTTATTCTTTTACTTGGTGACAATCATTGTGCCAGTACGTCTTTTAAAATTTACAGCTATGAACATGATATGCAAGAGTATTGAAAAACTCAATGTGGCTTGCGTATAATATTTAGGATGCGTGCTAATGCTATGATTGTTTGATGCAATGTAACTCGTTGCATATCAAACGTGAATGTGAAATATTCTCTTTCATTATACAGTGTGTTTTGTTTTTACTTTTTATATCTGTTCAATCGGTCAAGTACATTTATAGTTTTATTAAGTTTATACGATAAAACATCTTCTTCTTATACCATGATTGCTCCCAAAGCGCAGCATATGTATCTACACAGAGTGAAGATATCTACTCCGAAAGTGAAGTATATGGATCTTTGCAATGCGAAAACGTTTTGACAGAATAATTTTTTGTCAGAGAATTGCTCAACGCAGTAGGCATCCAGTCGTCCGACAGATGGGGAATCGAACCCGCATTCTCCACATCACAAATATAAAATAAAAAGTTAGATATGCATTTTAAAGAAATAACGAATTTGGTTTTTTAAACGAAAATAATTATTGTTTAATTTGTAGCTTTCATTTCCACTTCTTCCATGGGAATGTTTTTACAATATATAATACTATATTGAAAAATGGAGCTTACAGTACATAATCGAACACATTTTATTCAATAACTTTTAATATGTATTGTATGGGGAATTGCAGGATTTTGAACTGCAATGTACAATAGTATGTTTATACACGCTGTGGATTTTTTCGTCGCAATTTTTCGACACGCTCATGTGATACTGTAATTTCCGTCCAATAAAAATCGCAAATACAATATTTTGATTAAATAAAACCAAAACTGGGTTTGCAGAGAGTGATTCTTAACGGTTGAGCGAACATAGAAGGGGAGATTGATTCGTTGAGATTGAAAAGTGTCGGTCCATTGTTACGGATGATTGGCAGATGTTCTGCACAGTCCGGTGGTGAATATATTTATTGCATTTACAGTGTTCAGAAACTTTTTGTCATCCATGACACATGCAGACACACTAATAGCATCGGAGTCAAAAATATGAGTACAAATCCAAAACGTATTAATATGTTTATTCTAATAGACATCGCCAGATACCAGATGAGATGCCAGATTTCAAAAAATAAATCATATTTAATGATATGGCTATCCTATTTAATTCTACAGAACTGTTCAGCAGCAAGAAACCTCAACACTAACAACATTTTTCGTCCTGTGCATTTTAAGTCATCAGTTTGCATTTCAGTGCATTTCAGTCAAAAAACATCAAATATACATCAACTTAGACCAACTTTTTGATTGTGGGACAATTCTCAAGAAAAACTAATACTATCAGAGTCCATAATATTTAATATAAATCGACAACATAGATAACACTTAGAATTTAAATTTAGTGTTTAATATCGACTGTCAAATAGAATTTCGCACCATTACTTTTATACCAGAAATCATATAAATTATTTATTTTAGTAGTTGAAAATAAATAATTAATATCATTATTTTAAAAAATCCTTAAAATCTCATGTCTGTTTTATGTAGTACAAGATTAAAGTTATCTAAGTGTTGTATCTATTTTTATAATCATTGTAACATAAGCAACAACACCAAAAAATCCATAAAACAATAAATATCGGTAGGATTAATTTAAATATTCACGCTATTTGAAATTTTTAATACGCAATGGGGATAATAATTATTGCATGAATTGCACGTATACATATTTTATTCAAATCATCGATTAATACATTTTCTATTAATATATTTTTTTGGTAAATAACGATAAATCGTACACCTGTGCATGGATTGAAATATTTTTATTACTGAATTATTATAGTCATAGTTTTCTTTGTTTGTGTAGCCTCGTGATATAGCTCTAAAAAGAACAATCGAAACCCAATGTTGCGTATATTTTGGAGATAGCTATATTTGAAATGTGTGGTTTACTTTCTCCGTAGTGATTGTAAACTTGTACGGATGGGTTACTTTAAAAACGATGACATAACCCGGAAAAACGCTAGGTTTTAAATGCGATAGAGTTCTTGGAGGCGTCG
Organism: Rhyacophila evoluta; assembly: GCA_022683975.1. Taxonomy (NCBI): domain Eukaryota; kingdom Metazoa; phylum Arthropoda; class Insecta; order Trichoptera; family Rhyacophilidae; genus Rhyacophila; species Rhyacophila evoluta. The sequence continues at coordinate 9,733 of JAGVSQ010000339.1, forward strand.
TGTGTGGTTCATATGTTTTATTAAGAGAGCTAATATGGTACACCGTCTTCTTAATAACAGCTTAATAGTGCCATTGCCAGACTGTTTCAATATGTCTTTTATAGCCTATACGTTATTGTGGTTGTCCAGAACATGATAATAATCAAATATTCTGAGGCCGGGTCCAGACAGAAGCGAACGAAGGCAGAATCCTAGCATTCGCTTGTTTTAGCGTCCGGTTATCCATACAAATCGGACCGAGCATTCGCTTATAAGCCTTCGTTCGCTCCTGTCTGGACTGGACCTGAGAATCTCCAAGAACGCGTACGGAATGGGAAAAAATACTCAAGTTGCGTCAACTGAGTGTAAAAACCATCGGATCATCCGACTTGGTTGCTACAAGGGTGAATATCATTGTTTTTAAAAAGTTTGAGGCATCATTCAATGGACTTGGTGATCTCTTGACTAAATAAAACTTAAATAAAAGCATATTTTTAATCAATAACACACTTGAGTGCGCGGTAATTTAAATCTTGTGCAATTTATATTAACTTCCGGAAAATTTCCGCTGAATAAAGTATTATAGATCTTTATTCGAGATGAAAGCCCCAGGATACGCCTAATTAAGAACAGATGTAAATACGGGGCGGGTGTGTGGTGGACACATTTAGTAGCCTATCTGGATACTTTAAGGACTTTCAGATAAGTAATATTGGTCACTTCAGGAATGGCTGCATTGTTAAGATTCACAAAACAAACTATAGTAAAAGGAAAAGCATTACTTAAATTGTACTAAAAACTTTACATCACGTTTACTTACCAGAGAGGATCCTTAATCAGGAAGATCATAACCTTGTCAAATAACATAACGTTGCAAAACAATTATCGATTGCACCATAACGAGATTAAAATTTAATGAAAAAGCTCTTTGTATTACGATCAAAGCCAAAACAAAAAAATTAAGTGCAGTTCATTTATTAAACTAGTTACAGTACACATGTTTTGTGATAAATGGTTGAAAATTAGATAGCTATACTAAACATGTTTGCATACAATCAAGGTTACTTAGTATATAAAAAAACAGTTTTATACGAGAGATAATTATATGGGTATATATTGTCAAAATTATTAATATCACTGTGTAAGGAACAAAAATAAAAAAAAAAAGTATTAATTAAATGTTTTGTACGGTGTGTATTAGAGATTATGTTTTTTTTCTAAATCATTACATTATAAAAAATGGATTTTTTTAATGTTTCAGTTAATGTCAGTTATTTAGTCAATTAATAAGTCGTTTGTTTGGTACAGTGAACGATTTAAGATACGATCGCTTTTCTATTTTAATCTAAGTATTTTTTTTTAAATACCTTTCAAATAGCGCGCTAATAATATGTAATATAAAACCAAAAAATATGTCTCAATATTGTTCCATCAAAAATGTTCAGGAAATTGTTAAAATTCACAACGTCCTAATATTTGAATATATTTTAAACGAATTAAATTCAAACTAAATTTAAAATTAAAAGAATAAATTCAATCTACAACAGAATATTTACTCCCCCGACAAAAACCTTTGTGAATTTTACCTTAGTAAACTGATAAAGTTTGAATTTTTATCCCGCCAAATTCTATAAAAATAAATATAATGTGTTTCGGTTGTTAAAATTTAAATCATATAAAAATCGTTTCATTGCACCATTTTATCATTTTATAAATAAAATAAAAGCATACATCGTACAACAAAGCTTATTTTAACGCTTGGCCTGCGGGAACCATAATATTACGTTATTGTGTACTCTAGCGGTTATCTGCCAGACTCGAAACGTTCCGTGCCTCATATTTTAAATATTTTGACAGCCAACTGTACTCAAATACTCTTACTACATTTTACAAACAAACGTTAAGCGTGTCTTGCGAATTTGCCAAAAGTAGCCCGCAGGTTAAGTGTTAAATAACCAAACTTGTAAAAATGACGAGTCCTAGCGTGCAGAATATTGAAATGACTCAAAGTAACATAGTGATGGGTTTGATTATCACTTAATTTTAAAGGTACTTCCGTTGTGTTAAGATTTTAGCATCAATTATTTTCATTAACTGATCGGACATTTACATCAATAAAATCACGTGCTGTCACACACGTGTTGTGAAAATTAAATTAACCACTGTTTATTAACTTACTATCGTGAAAACTAAATAAGCAGTCGCTTTAATTTAATGTCGTAGGAATTCTAGAACTATAGTGACATAAGCAAAAGTTTATTAAAAACTAATTTAGATGCAAAAATAATGATTAAAAATAGGTTCAATATAATCCTTATATTTTCAATTAAAAAGATGAAAATTTTCCGTATGGTAAAAGTAAAAATTGTGAAAATAATATATATTCATATATGCACATTGGTGTTTATACATTACTATTAGTTCAGTTATTTCTCACGGGAATCAGCGTCAGTTTTTATTGAGGAGACCTTTTGAAATTTAAAGGAGAATATTTTGACCCAGTATTTTTTGTATAAAATAACTATATATCGCGTTTTTCAGTGTTTATATTTGTTCTGAATATTTTTCTACTGATTTCCACTCTATATGGTTATATAAAAAACGTATTTATTCAAAATCTTCTCTTTTAAATTTTGGCATAGTACGATAAGTTTACTTTGGAAATATAATCCTCAATTATAATAAGTATTTATAATAGATACTCAGCATGGTTATCCAAAAAATAAATAAAAATAACGAAAATAAAATTCTAACATACATATTCACATTCTGAATATAATGATGGATATCTAAAGTGTGCAGAGGGTAATTCAAGCCGTGATTTTGTGCAAAGGACTATGAGTAGAAAAAAAATATTTAAACACGTTTCTTTGGAGCTAGATTTTAATAGACAGATAAATTAAACAAAATGTAAAAAATATACGAAACGTTTGGTAAACTTTCATGCGAGTATAGTTCAATTTTTATGTTTTACACTCTCAAATTTGAATCTAATAAAAGCCCAGCCAAATGATTATTAAATATTCTCGATACGATAGTGGCATTTAAAGGGTTGAAAGCACGTAAATACATAAGTGTTCAATAGTATTTCGCACGCTAGCTTTAGTTTTGTAAGTACAAAATCAAGGATACAATTAGTGACGTACGTGGTCTGGAATATAATCATTTATTGCATGTGAGAACTTTTAAGGGGAGCAAATTCTAAGTATATTTTTAAATTAATTAATTATGTTCAATGAATATAAGCTCTATTAAACTAGCTAGGAAATTATGCTTTAGAATTGCATTTTTTCTCATTACACATAATCGCGTGATGCTCATTGTCATTGTATTCCTTGGATTTTTTTAAGTGGAAAAAAATATAAGTCAAATAAAAAAATGAAAGATAAAAAGAACATATTTATTAATGTTTTTTTAGTATAAGTGCTTTTTAAATTGCAGCGAATCACGTTTTTTGCAAACGTTGAAACTTATGTAAAATATTCACTATTTTATTTTTTATATCTGGCTTAATTATTAAAAATTAGATTTTAAATAATAAGTGAGATATTATGTTTAAAATTAACAATTATTATTTAGTTGAATAAATCAGTAACCTAGAACCGAAATTGACTTTAAATTTTCCAAATTTCACTTTTTTCTATTAGTCGTCATGATTTTGCCTCTTGTTAACTATGATAAATGGTATGTGGTTCTATTACAAAAATTCTCAGAGATATTTAATTTGAAATTTTATTGAGTTAATCTTGACTCTACAATAAAACAGTATTATCCTTTAATACTTTTTAGTTTTGATTTTTTTTTCAAATATTTGTTGATGAACACTAGATGATTTAATATATGACGAGTAAAATGTGGCTGGTTATCTACAATATAAATACGCCATAATGAAATTGTGCCTATTGGTAATTAAAATAGCTATACTGAGAAGTTTGGAATATGTTATTTAATACAGTTCAGTTCTAGACTGCTGCTATGTAAAATTTATTGAAGTATTTTTATTAGTTACTTAATCTGCGATAGTAATGGATATTTTTATACTCACACTGACTAAAACTAAATGTATTCATTGTTGTAGTCCTAAATAAAAAAAATACTATAGTGGTATTTAATCTAGTTTGTCCTCCTCCTTTTTTAAGAAAATATTTCTTAATGTTAGTAGTCCTAATGTTTATAAAAATATATTAAAAAAATGATCTTATATTATTTAAAAAACACTTAACATCAAATAGCTATTAAATAAGCATAAAAAATAAGTTCTATGTCAAAAAAGTGTCAGTGTGATTCTCTGGCCACACTACACCACAAAAAAATTGTTGTTTACAATACTTTTTCAATGTTAATTTTCCAACAAGATGTCTATGAGGTTTATAGTGTAGAGCATTATATGTAGTTACATAATGTAGATGTTACATGAGTGTTACAAGGGTTGATTTTAAGTAAATCGCTCACACTGTAGGGATCTATATAAATTGCGTTTGGATATAAATACTGTAAACCGTGACCTCTGTCAACGAGGCGCTTATAATAATACGCGCACAGTACACAGAACACATTTTTTCAAACAATTTTAAGACAAGTTACGTGATTTTAGGACAAATTTTACGCTAGCAAACCTTCATTCATAATAAACAACCAATAAACAACACAAATCAATAAACTCCCAATTTTTTGTGCTATAATTATTGTGACCATCTTTGACCTAGATCTACAATTCATTCAAACTGGAAAAAATCGGCGGAAACCTTTTTTTTTGTAATAGACAATCTAAAGAATCTAAAAAGATTTTCAAAATGCCAACCTGAAGTTTGTCAAATTAAATATTAACAGCACTGCCTACCAAAGATATTTCAAGACAAACTCTGGCTTTCAACTAACGACCCACATGGAAGCTTATAAATTGACCAATTTCAAATATATTTTTGTTTTTGCATATTATGTTATGTATCTTTCAGAAGATATTTGGTCTTATTAAAAACGTTTCATATCATATTTAACTTTTCGACTGCTGTGCTTAAGAAATCTTTTACCTTAATTCAACGGTTTTCAACCTGCAGGTGCCGCCCTATTGTCAAAATTTTAAAATCAAGTTCTTATTTCTTAAACCTGTCTATATTAACTACACAATATTTACAAAATAAACGGTAGGTAAGCGCGAATTTATTCCGCTGAGGGATGTAGGATAAAGGTTGTTAATTTAAATTGATTTATAACCACTCGTAATGGCGACCAATAAATAAGTAATACAAAATGTGTATCGTTATTTATTTTCATATTGAAATTCAATATAAATTATATGTATCCTATGGGAATGTCCCCATATGTCGGTTCAACCATTTATTGGGCCAGTCAGCCATTGTGACTTGTTTCTACGAAAGATAATTTTCTACGCTTTAAAAAGTTTACGAAATCTTTCGGCAAGCGAGAATTTCTCTTCTCAGCAAGGCTACATATTGACAGGGCTTAGTTGATTATAATAGAAATCCTGCACACTCTAGTGTACGCCGATCGGTATCATAAAAAGTTACTCCTATGACTATTCTGCTATTTTTAATATTTTCTCATGTCCTTACGCCACGGTATACGCCAGCAAAAGGTGTGTGAATACGTGGCGGGTAGTGGACAGGAAGACAAGTGTCGCTTATTTTGTGTAAATAAATATATGTATTTTTTAATTCGTATCAACGTAGATCCTGCCGCAGATCGAGGACTGTCTATATCGTCGCCCCAAAGAAACCATGGGGTCTATGGGTATATCTTGAAATAGGTTGTTCTGATATAATTATGACTTTTACGGTTACACAAGTTTAGCACAATAAAGTGAACTAATGTAAATGATGAATGCTGCTTTTTAAAAATATTTATACCATTAATTTAACTGTGACAAAACCCATGCAAACATAAAAGTCTTTATATCTTATAAGTTTTTTCAAGATATCTTACTGTTGTTTTGGAACGGCGATAATTACATATAATTAAATTATGAAATTAAAAAAATTTAAACGGTTTTTTTATTTAATATATTTTATAATAGAACCAATCTAAAAACACAAAACATGAACAGCCTGTGCGAAAAAAAAACTAGAATTATCATAACGGTTTAACACATCGGTTAATACATAATTGTATTTTAGATTTGTATATTATAAAAAAATGGAAGACGTAAGTGCTTGGTATTGTGACGGCGCGAATCGGAGCAAGGTGAACTGTATTTAAAATGACATCTTGACTTTTTGTTCATTTTAAATTATACAAATACAAATATTTTTATGGCCTATATTGGGCAACCTTTGACAATGTCTTGAGAGTAAAAAATATTTCTAACAATGACATTAACGAGAGGTAAACAAAGACGCTTGATTAAAATCCATAAACAGCACTTAACGAAATCCCCAGTTCTTGTTTTTAATACGTTTTTTATTAAGTTGATATTTTCGATATAATTGCAATAAGTTGTTTTTAACTAGCCGGTGAATCGATTTATATATTTTCATTGATTTTTATTTAAATGTGTAATAAAAACGGACGGCCTTGGTTCCACAAAAATCAAGACACATGTATTAAAATGCAATGCTTTGTAACAATTCATTCATTCATTGTTTTCAAAATGTATCAAAAATTATGAGTGACGTGCAGAGTGGGGGAACGACATGTATGTACGACGTCCTGGCTTATTTTTTTAATCTTTTAACCGTATTATTTAAACAAAGAGTACTTTAAAAATATAATTAAAAATAATACTATACACAATGTTTCAATTTCTTCAAAAGTATTTCTATAACATCTACTAACGTGTAAACGAAACCTATGTATTGTGAGGGATACGAATTCAGTGGCTTTGTAAGTATTATGTGTATATGCGTACGATATGGAAATAAATATCTGAGTGAACTGCTAACAATAAGTACTCGACAAATGGTCTATTGAGATGGTATATTGTGTCATATTGTAAAAGTATATATTTGGCAAGCGGATCATTAAAAAATGACACATAACCTTAATATCCATTTTATTTTTTAAGCCATGCTATCTCCGTAGCATATAGATCTAAACAGTGTGAAGATGTCCGTTCCGAAAGTGGAGTATCAATTGTTCAACCAATAGGCATCCAGTGTGGCCGTGTGTAAATAAGTAAGGTAGTTATATGCTATATCGTGTACCTTTTGAAAGGCTTGTATACTGTTTTTTGTTGTAAATATACATATAATATAAATATGGAATAATGACTACGTTCACAAAAGAAAAACCAATTGTCACGACGAGTGAATGAGATTTCAGCGGATTTTTTTTTTATAATAACATTGTAAAAAAAAAGCTGCGGTTAAATTGTCTATGTCAAGCAACAATAATTATATACTTTTTAAAATTAGTACTCACTGTTGTCCGCTGAAGCTAGTCACGTGTGTTTATGGTGTTGCAAACATTTTTTTCCCGTTTAATTTATACAAAAAATCTCAGTACCAATCCCTGACATTGCTTGTAGCATTTTTTATTTATTTATGAGCTGTTCTTTTTTCAAATGTTTTTTGTTTTGTTTCGAGATGATATTTCATTAATTAAAAAGACAGGTGTGTAAGATTCAATAAAGGAGGAATAATTACTCTGTAATTTAAAACTGGTTTTAATTGTGACAATATTAATTCGGCACGAATTTTTTTATTCTTAATTTAAATTAACTGTTACTATGGTAAGTTTTTTCTAACTCGACTGTAAAGTGTTTAAGAAATACGAATATCCACGGTTTTAATACAAAAGTACAGTGGATAGCGATATACACAAATAAAACTCATATTATTTTCACAGTTTTCCAATCATATGTGATATTTTGTACAGCTTCTAATAAAACACCTAAAACTATAACAAATAAATATCATATACGAGTATAATATAAGATCTTAGACATCTATTAACGTTTGCCTACGACAAAATATTTTAATTTAAATTAAATTTCATGCGTTGAACAGTTTGTCGATAGCTATTTCAGGTGTGGCATCTTTATAAAGATTATAATTTTCAAGTCTCTGCTATATCTGTATATTATATAACATATTTATAACCATATGCTGGATAATATCCATTTTATATACCATGTTCGCTCTTAAAGTGGAGCATATATAGATCTACACAGAGTGAAGAATCCATTCCAAAAGTGGAGTATATGTATCTCTGTAATGTGGGAACTTCTTGAGAGATTATTTTTCACGAGAATTGTTTGTCAGACAATTGCTCAACTCAATGTGAATCGAGCACGCATTCCCCGGATTGCTGGGCGCGCATGCTACCAACTACGCTACCGGGAAGACAATTAATATTAATACTTAATATTTTCGACTGATGGTGCTTTATGGAAATCAATTAAAAGCTGGTTAAAGCTAATTAAAGCTGGTAAACTTCCAAATGTATATCACATACGGAAGTTTACCAGTTTTAAATAATTTAGAATTTAATATTAATACTATATAATTGGAATCTTTAAAAGTTTTTAGTATTTATTTACCTTTAAGACATGCAGAAGTATACCGTGACGTAGCGAACGTGAGTCACATTAACAGAAGCATTTGTAATATATTACGTATATATGTGTCAATATTATAATACAACCAGCTTCGTTGAAATCACTGTTTTGTAATAATTTTCTTATTGTGACAGATTGGTTTAATAATTAAAGGCGAAAGAACTTTTAAAAAGCTAATATTTAATAAATTAAGCTTTTATGGAATCAGGAATTTAAATTTGGAACTAATCTGAAACACTGTTTATAAAAAAAAATGTTAACCGGTGAATCAATAATTATTTTCAGTTGTTACTATTACATAACAAAAAAACTTAATGTGGGAGTATTTTGCACGTATTTTAATTAACGATCAGAAGCGGTTTTACCAAGGGTACCAAAGCAAAGTATATGAATATTTTAATGTGGCAATAACCTCGTGTGTTACACAATTTAAAAATCCGAATATTATGACGTCCGCATCGCACGTGATTAGTGATGATTGCGCGTGAAAAAATCTTGAATTAAGGCCTGAAAATAAAATGGCAAACAGCTTATTGCTTGTTAAGTTTATTTCATTTAACTATTATGCAAGAGTAGTAGTATGTCAAGTGAACTTGCTGATTTCAAGTAGTCAGGATTTAAATTAATATATTGTATCATGCAAATGAAAATTAGATTTTTCAATAATTTACTGTTGCAAATTTATAATAGTAGTCTTTTAGGACAACACGAATTAAATTCTTATAAATTGATCTAATGCAAACTGCTATATAATTTATAAAATAAATCTCACTATTAGTATGTTATCTTCAATGCTGGAACTTTTCCATCAATAATCTGCTTGACTCATAATCGTTACATATTTATTTTATTTATAGTTATTTTTTTCAATATTTGACGAGAGTGCAATGAGTCGTCGTCGGGTGCCATGATTCAATAACACAAAGTAGTACCTGTAAAATGCGTGCGTTGAACAAAAGTTATTCGGTTTTAAATGAATATAGGTGCAAATTTCACGCGTCTATTATTCAGTTAATATAGCTTTGGTTTATACTCGCTTTAGATGAATACTCTAGAATACTATTTCCCAAACTATGAGTTACGGCCCTATTGGGGTCCGCAGGTGTTCTGTGTGGGACTGCAACCTTTTCAGTAGAAAGTACAATTATTCACTATCAGTATATTTTTATTTAGTTAAAAAATAAATAAAATTCAATTTATGTATTAATAGTAATAATTAATGACAATTAGAATAATTATTGGAGATTTGTATTTATTTATTTAAGCAATGGCATGAAAAAGTTTGGGAAGCACCGACTAGAGTCCAGAATTTGGAATAGAATATATACATAAATGGAACAATTTATGAAAGATTTTGCTAAATTTAAATAAAATTATGCGTGCTCGTTCATTTTTTTCCGTTCTCTTACTTTGTATAAAATATGTAAAATTGAATATTACTGTAATGTAATTAATATATATGTAATAAAATATTTATATTTCAAGGAAGTTTGTGCAATGCAAATAAAATATCAAAAAATGTACTTTTTGCTACCCGAAATTATGTATATCAACCGTAACACAGTTTTCACATCTTATATCAGAGTTTCCCAACATAATTTGACCATGGAAAATTTGTTAAAATGAATTATTTTTCAAAATTTAACGATAACACTATAAAATAAGTAAGAATTTATGAACACTAAAACTAACATTAAAATAACCGGAATGAAATGGATTTTTGTAGATATTTGATTAAATTCAGAAAATATGCTGGAGACGTCAGACTATTTTCATTGATATTCTAAAATTCACCATATCAAAAAATCTACAATGTCATTTTTGAACATTTTACTGTAATGAATATGCATTTTTACTTTGAATGTCATAAAAATAATAATTCATTTAAGCTAATATAAAAAGTTTTATTATATTATTATGATATCTGTAAAACTGCATTTTAAATGTATAAAAGACTTAACATATATTCAAAACCATTTGAAATTTACAAACTTGTTTATGAAAAATTATGATGCTCTACGACCTACGTGAATCAGCGAGGAATAATATTTTATATATGGAGTATGAGAAGAAACAGGACGAAAGTTGGCTAAACTTTTGAAGTTATCTATGTCTGCTATGTGCTTTGCGGATCAAGATGTAAAACAGTACTCAAAATACGGATAGCTATAAAGCTAAGCTCATGAGTAAAATCGATGTGACTACATATTTGAGTGATGTTTTTTGGAATTAAAAAATCTTAATTATTTATTTCTCATTAATAAATAAAATAGACTCTTTGCGTACAATAAATCATTTTCATTCATAGTAATAAAATATGACATTGATTGATTTATCGTTTGACATTAAACAGCGATGCGGATCATATTGTCTACGATCCAAACTACGATTATTGCAGTTTAAGCTGTTTATACACGAACTATGTGTGATATATGAACACATACTAAAAACAAGCATAAAGTAGATTTTTAAGAGTGTAATTATTAATGAGTTATTCGTAAACAAAAATTCTCGAGATTCCTTAAAAATCAATCATATCTACATCGTTTTAAATACATTTTTACGCTGTATAAGCAATTATTTTATTTTGAAATTCAACAGGATCCTCACAACAAACCGTTTGTGAAACACTTGGTATATCTACGTCAATTGGTATGCACAGAAAAAGAAATTCGTGGAATATGTTCGTTATTTTTTATTGTAAATGTTTTCATGGCTAAATAGTTAATGCGGTCAACGTTTATGCACGAGATTGCAAATCGATAGCATTTCACAGTTCAATATCTCAAATTTGAATTGTTTTAGATTTACTGTATTTATAATAATACGCATTTTTTAATATCAAAAATGATAACTTTTAAAAACCATACTATAAAAATAGACATGCTTTCCCCTCACCACCTGCCACGTATCCATACCTGTTACGCGGGCGTATACCGTGACGTAACGAACTTGAATCACTCTTTAAAATGATAAAAGTGTCCGAGGAGCACCTTTCCAAGACTTCGATTACTGTGCACAAAAGTGTGCGTTCCTATTTTAATTAGTTAGAGACTCACTCGCTTACCGTAAGATTCTAAAGGCTAGAAAATTATCTTTCGTATGAATCAAGTTGCAATTGTTGACCCGTCCGATAAATGGTCGAACTGATTTTGAAAAGCTCTTCCCTTTCAACCGACATATGGGGAAACTCACAAATAATGTGATCGGCATCAAACAAAACTAAATGATAATGACTATTATAGACAGTGGTATCATGAAACAGAAGTATCATCCATATAGGACAATATTTGACGGCTAGAATAATATATAGTAAGAATAAATACATTTTTACAACTTGAAAAGAAACGAAAAATTCTCATACATCTATTATTATGTGAAGATGCTTATGCTGTCATATAATAAATGGAAATAGTAGACTCTAAGCCATAGATTCCCAATCTTTTGTTGGTTTACCGCATCCTTTTCTAAAAAAAAATATTCACCGCCCCACTAGCCAAAATGTACCAATTTATTATTTCATAACGTATTTCGTGTAATTCAAGGTTTCTCGTTTTTTTTTCTTACGTAACGTAACACGTTTTTCCTCACGTAACCGCCTGAATGGACTCAACACTGCCACCCTAGACCACTTCACCCTACACTAGGGGGCAGTACCGCCCGCTGTGGGAACCTATGCTCTAAACTAAAGGACAATAAAATATGTACTTCAATTTGAATACAAATTGCATAAATAGAGGTATTAATGTGTGATTAAGTCCAATAATTTACGATACTATGGTAGTTTTCACAGCAGAGTTTATTGTTAAGGACACGTTTAGATCAGGTCTGGCCAACCCAAATCGCCCCAAAATCCGCACATAATTGAAAATTTTGTTCAAATATTTTTTCGATATAAATATCTTGTCTGGCTTTACAACAAATTAGTTTTTCTAAGTGATTTGAATTTCGAATATAGATGTATACAGAAAGTGTGTAATCAGTGTAAATCTGAAAACAATAATACTACAACTAGTATAGATATGAAGAGGAAATATGTATTGAACTAACAAAAAAATATACAATGGCTGTGGTTATTTAGAAATATCCTTCAAATTTTATTTTTATATTATAAAGTTTATGTTTATGGGGCAACACCAAAGGACACCATGGATTGGCCGGTTTAGATTATTGTGTATAAAACGATTAAAAGAAAACCATATATAGCACGATTAGATAGCTAAATTTTTGCTTAAATTATAATACAAGTGAATAAATTTAAACACAATGAGAAATATAAATGAAATGTTCAGTATTGTTTTGATGTAGCGAAATTCTCTCACTACAATAACTCAACTATAACGAGATTCCAAAAACAATTTCATACAAATTTTGGCAAGTGTAACTAATGCAAAATTTACTTTCTAACTTATATAATAGTATGCAAAATACAGAGAAATAATTGCGTACTGTCGAGTGAGTTTATTAATATGATATACGAGATAAGGTCTTTAATAAAACTATTAAAATTCTTACATAGGCTTTATTTTGTGAGAAATAATGATCTCTCTTAATTAATGGTTGTTGCAACTTTATTTTAAAGTACGTGCGTTCATGTAAAGTAGTCAATTTTACTTGTATCAAACAATTGACGTAATTTATGCATTAATTTAGCGTATAAAAGAATACATGGATATTCGACATTAATTGTATTTTACTAAGGGAAATTGAAGTTCGCTTTGTGCTATTTTTGTTTATAATATTCATTTCACAAACAATTAGTTGTATTTTATTTTTAATTTTTTTCACTTAAATAATTAAACACATCATTCGTAAAATAATAATATACCGTCCATAACAAAGCAATATCTCGTATACCACACGACACAAATTTTGAAGAAGATGAAAAAAAACTCTTAAATCAATATCATTAGAACCATCAAATTTTATATTTGTTTTAATGTTAGGTAATATAAAATTAATAAATATTTTATTAATGTTTGCAATAAAAAAACACCGAATTAGATTTGATGATTTGACAATATAAAGTTCCTTTTATCTCTTAAATTCTTTTATATACTTATTATTAGTGATTCGGTTTACTGAAATTCCATACTGTGGAAATTTAAACAAATATAATATATATATATTGAATATCCTTTGCGTAAAATAAAGATACTGAAAGAATAATCGATTAACTGTGGGTTTGTTTGCAATTCTCACGTATTAAGGCGTGCTTACACTTCACAAAATAGCAAGAATATTAGAATAATCGTTGTTTCCCGTAAAATATACAAGCATACATAAAGATCCTCTTTAGTATTGCCGTCCAAATCAACAGTTTTGGGAAATAACGGAACCGCAAAAAAATGTGTTTCCGTGGTTCTGCTTAATGCGAACGTGCCCTTAAAGTTTCCTTTCTTTCGTAATACTTAGAATGATAAGATATTTTGTTGTAAATATCTGATAACAATATTTGGTTTACTGATAGCGTAGTATATATGTATTCATAGTATCGTTAAAGGGATTTCCCTTTTATGTAACAATCTTTTAATTATCAAAATAATCAGTTTGCGGCCGGAAGTTATTAGTAATATGTATAGCCCACAGATTATGTTAATATTTAGAGAAATTATTTTTTCCCCGCAATTTGTTGATTTCAAGACATTATTTGAACAAGTATTAAACTCTAATTTAGAATTATAAGAAATAGAATTTAACAATTTCCAAATTACCGGATGTTCAATTCACTCCGTTTATTTGATTGATTCAATGTTGCATTATCCATTCGATGGCTAATATGTAAGCGAGCGTGCGTTAGTGTTTAAAAAGCCTTCTTATACAGAATGCGACTCGACAACGTCGACGAGATGCAAAATAGTTATAACTATGTGAGTGAGAAAGTGAACAAGTTATGATGACAACGTTATTTCATGTTTTTTTATTGTATTTATTTAATTTTTATTATACATATGTATAATATTTTTTACCATATTCTCTCCAAAAGTGGAATATATGAATTTACACAATGTGAAGACACGTCCTGACAGATTATCTTTTACGAGAATTGACTTTCAGACAATCGCTCAAGCCAACGGGTATCCATACTTGCTTTTTCGGTATTTTTAGATCTAGTAGATATGAGCAACTCATCCCGCATTTATCGAGTGCGAAGCGAGCACGCCAGCCTCTACGCTGCACCATAAATTTTACTTTTAGAACAGACGTAGAAAAAATATCGATTTAATAAGATGGTTTTATAAATCGTCATTTAGTATTTAGTGAAGTAAGGAGTAATTCTCGTTTCATTGAGTATATTAAGCTTGAATGGCCAAGATGTTAGCATCTACGCTTCCTCAGAGGTAGCAGCTTTAAATCCTAGCTGTAAAATTTCAGAATTATCCAAAGATATAGAATTTGATGCCTAATTGGTTGAATGATAAGTCAACAAATAATTTTGTCAAAATAAGTCTCGGCGATAAGCATATCGATATATTCCATGCATGAGAAGGGTATCTCCATGTTGTGGAGATTAATGGTTAGTAGATGTAAAAACTTATTAAGATGTCGGTTCAACTACATACTTTTACTTAGCAACTGCCAAAAAAACGTAATCTTATTAACTTGTCATCTAGTGATAGGCAAACAATTGAACATAATAAATCTGAAATAGTATGCAGAAATTACTTAGAATATTAGTTTATTTGTGACGCATTTAAATCGTTTTAACATCTAGTGTAAATATTGAAAAACATGCCCCGTGTTTTTTCAGTGTAAGATGTAGATAGCTTCCGTTTTATCGTAAATCAATACAAACGTACATTTACCAAAATCACCTTACTGGAAAATTATTTATAAGGATTCAACGAATTAGTTGACAGTAAAGTAAACTCCATCACCGGTACTCAACAATTTATTACATGATTCATTAGAGCAGGGATCGGCAAACTCTTGAGCCAAATGCACTAAACATGAGTAGCACAGCGTCTTATAATTATTTCGAGACCCATAAAGAAAGCGTGGAAGAACAAAAAAATGAGAAATTTCAATAATATTCAATGCGTTATAATAAACGAACAAAAAAACCCGAAATTAACAGGGAAAATACACTATTTCACGGAAAAATAGATTTGCATACATACAAAGTTGCATGCGGGGGTTAATTAATAATAAAAAATTGCAAAAAAGGATAGAAAAGAGCTATGATACAAATAACGCTCTTGGGTCCACAGTTGACTATCAAACTGCATTTGGCTTAGTCACTAGATGCAACGTATGCTATCGTGGTATGTTTATTTAAAGATATAAATCACATTTCACTTTATCACGTTTATAACAACTTATTGTGGATGTATCAAGTGATAGATAAATAAATCTTATCATATATCATGTCGCGTTGTAAAAATAAACTCTTGGATTTTCAGGATTAAGAGCTTTGTAAACACGTTGTCTTATTTTTAAAATTGCACTTCTTCATATTAAGTGTCAAAGCAAAAGATTTTCAAAATGTTGTGTCGCTTATTATTCGTAGTATCTTCATAAACCCGTATAAGTATTTCGAAATTATATTATTATAAGATTCAGTGTTTTTTGTATCCCGGTATAGCGTAGAGGTTGGCTGGCGCACCTCGTATCTGGGATATGCGAGTTCGATTACCACATATCTCGGATTTAAAAAATGCGGGAATGTATACCCATTGAATTGGAAAATTGTTCGACAAACATTTCTCATTAAAATTAATCTAGCAAGGCATGTCTTCATATTGTGGAGATCCATATACTCCACTGTATGATCGGACATGGCAAAAAAGTGTTATTTTAAATGAATGCTGTTTAATAATACAAGATAGCCGAGACGGTTGTGTTTCAGTACTGTATGTCGCAGGTTCAAATTTCACACCTGTTGTGGATTATTTAAAATTTAGTGATTTAATACTAGATGCCCAATGAGTTGATTAATTGGTTTACTGCCAATCCCCATGAAATATAATATCAGTTTTTACATTGTGAAGATCTATTTCTAGAGTGAAAATTCTTTACAATCTGAAAATCAATATACTTCACTTCCATAAATTGAAGCTCTTTTTATTATCCAGAAAAAAATACAATGAAGTATCGAGAAGGTCATAAAAAAATCGACTAATTCGTATAAACAACTACACATTACAATGAGCGAAATAAGTTCTTGATAAAATTAAAGAATCAATAGTATATTGAATAACAAAGCATATTTGGTATTTGTTGTAAAAAACTAAGACCCGTAAAACCGTTAAATTGTAATAAGTAGGAAGTGTAAAAAAATACAAAATAAAAAAAGTTAAATATCGTTAAAAATACACAAGAATAGTGGGTAATATACTGGATATATTTTGAGAATCTTCGAGTTTCAAGTTTAATGTTAGTACTAATTTTGTTTCTTTCTAACAGTATATAACATACAATATATTTATTACTCTGGCTTACTATTTTTACATATTTATGCCATATACTTATTTAGATATAAAGGTTGTTACTTAGCATTTCAGTGTATATTATTCATTATTTAAATTAACGCGAGCTCGGTTAAATAGATTCTTTTTGATTACGTTAAAATTATAGACTGAGTGTGTGAAATGCAATTGTTTGATGTACATGACAAATATGAATGCAAAAACATGGGTTGTTAGTTTGATTAAGATGTCATTTCTAAACGCGTCGTTAATAATATTAATGGATATTTAATTGGATTGTCAACTAGATTGTGATTTATATGAGAATCAGTAAAATTGTGACATTAGGTTAATTAAATCGATTAAGATATGGTATATTGTATTTGACACAGTAATATGGATTGCGATCCATTTTATTAAATGAAAATATATTTCGATATGATTAAGTATATGGATGTACAATTTTGGTGCGTGTATTGTTCAAGAAAAATTTATAGTCCTCTTTTCAAAAACATTCAAATATAAACAGATGAATAAAATATTAGTTTTTTAAGTCCATCCATAGTACTTACAATGTTATTGATTGAATTGTTAACATAAAGTTGAGTTTAAACATTCACTTTAACTTATAGATTTGTATTCTTCAAATGAAATTACACTATTAGATTAATTTATAAAAATCCTAAGATGAACGAAGGCTGTTATTTTGGATTTTTACTTTATTTAATTTTTGATTCGCGGAATACGTGGAATAAATAGTTAGCCAAATGAATATAGAGGGTTTCTTAAAATTGGTACCTCCTTTAGAAAAATAAAAAGATTTTTCAAAGTAACATATCATTATAATTTACAGAAATTTTATATTAAGCATTGAGTAATATTTTTTTATGATAAATATTGAGGCTTGGGAGATGTAACTTAAACAGATATGAAAAATAGTGTTCATATCAGATCACGGTTGGTATTTTTGGGATATTTGATTTTTTTATGTCTTATAAATAGTTCCAGAACAGATTGATCTGATTAAAACATATATTATTAATTTTTGCAATCGCGCTTTTTATATTCCTAATAATCATTGAAGTATATACAAAGTATGTTCGTGAAAATTCGGTACAATGAGAATTAATTCAGTTATAAAAAAAGATGTGATGATAATTACTTAAAGTTCAACACCAATTTATTGTAAAATAGAGGTAGAATATGTCGATTACATTTTATACCAAATTTTATATGTATTATTGGAAGTTCGATTTTGTGTTGTGTAGTTAGTTATTTTCAAAGTATTGATTGATGCAAACAACTCGATGTACGTCTATTTCCACACTGATATATTAATAAATAAAACTTTTACGGAAAGGCAACAAAATATTATAAAGTAGTGTTTATTTCTTGATTTTGGACGTGTACTATTATTTAAACCCATGTTTCTTAAGCTCTATCAATCTGCAGTCCCCCTGAAATAAATGAATGCATTCATAGCTCCCCCAAGTATTTTTTTAGTCAATAATATAAGTTAATTTACAGATTGTCAATGGAAACCTTGCTGTAAAAGCTCCATCTCGATATATTTGTAAAAAATGTTTTATTCAAAAGTATTTAATTTCACAACACAGTAGGACTTCAATATAACGGACAAATACGGGTGAGGGAGGGTCCATTAAAACCGAAAGTCCGTTATACAAACATCGGTTTTCTTAAAAAAAAATAAGCGGCACAATACATGGCCAGTGAAGTAAAAGAAATAATCAAATTAGTTTGCATTTTTTAAGTATGCTGTTCTTTTACAGTCAGCTGTTTAAAATAATGAAAACGTTATAAAATTTTCCAATACCAAAACTTCATCCGCTTTTCACGATCACGGTCATATTATATAATACGCAGGGTCACCTTCATCTACTTCTAACTACTCTTAAACATTTTCTTCGTCTACTTCTTCTACACTTTTATTTTCTATTATTCTACAGAAACCAGAAACTTCTAACCTTTATAAATCTATTTTTCTATCTTAGCCATCAAGAAATTTCTACGAACCATTTTCCGAAGTTTGCACTTTACGGAATTTTAAATGAAATAAAAATTATATTTTATTATTTGTCCATAATAGTCAAAGTTCGTTACATAGAAGTAGTATACTTATAGGCAATATAATATAAAACATCAAAAGATAAATGTAAGGCTTTTCTGCTATTCCATACATAAAAAATATGGTTTAAAAAGCAGTGATAAAGCTACACATAGCTAGTTTATTAAATGCGGCACAAAGCTGCACTATACAATATTAAAGAATGCATGTAGACTTCTGTTATAATTCCTTCATTCAAGGTGAATGTCATATCAGTATGTATTATATTGTATAAAATAAAATAGTATATTCGAGTGGCGGCTTTTCTAAAGCATTGGTGGGCAACATAATGTGTAATTACGGTTGCATTTTTTATTAATCGTAATGTCATGTCGTTCGATTGCATTTTCAGCCATTCGGCTTATGCATCATGCACGGTTCAGTGTCGATCAATACAAATCTTCACGGCCTTGTCACGAATGTGTAAAGTGACATTCAACTACCGCGTACATCAAACAATATAATATATTATAATATCCGCCCCGGAAATGGAGCTTATGAATCTCAACAGTCTGAAAATTACCACTCCGGAAATATAATATATGGAACTCCGCATATCAAAGAATTAATTTGACAGTTTTTTTCGGAATAATTGCTCAATTCATCGGGCATCCAATCTTACATCATTAGATTTAAAATATTTTTCAGTTGTGTGATTTGGTTTCGAAATCTTAGGCTAAAAAATATATGTAAACTGATATAAGTTTGAATTGCTCAAATCCTTAAATAACATTTTAAGGATATTGCGTCGATTATGTTTCAAAAGTTTCCAAAATTTTACCGCACAGGATTTCCTTATTACTTTCATCTGGCCACAAACTTTATCTATATGTAACGATTGTCAAAGGCGTTATTAATGCTATCATTGTCAGAATATCAAATAATTTGATCTAAGTTAAAATACATCCTGTGCGAGTGTCTAAATGTGTCACGCCATAACGCTCACATACTGGATGTGGAGATATACGTGGTAGCCAGTAAAAGAGAAAGTCTAATTATATCAGTTATTATCAATTAATTCGATTTTATCATAAATATTCAAATTATGGTTATTTCCAAGACCAGTAAAATTAGTCCGTAAATGCTACATATTCTTTCATTTCCATACAATATTTAATAGAATAGAGAGAATAGAACTCCAGTAACATATTTACATCATATTAATTGTTTTTGTATGTGAATACTAATACTAATCTTGAACGTTGTTTTTTCCACGAGTATGTGAACCTTCTATCTCCAGTATCGAAATACGCGTTTACTAAATCAGCCATAGTCTTTCAATGGTTTGCACAAGATTGTCATTAAAGTATTTTACTTTATTAGTAATCTAAAGTCACCGTTGTCACTTCAATGTTCAATATTTAATTATATTATTTTTTATGTATTTAAGTCAGAAAATGATTGTGCTATCAAGTATTTATGTCATTAAAATAAATTTTCTTGTCACGTTAAATGACTACAGATTTGTAAATATGTATAATTGTACTTCCTGTAGTAGATCCGCACGGATAAAGTTAACAATTGATATCTAATGAAAATTGCCAACTTGCTTTAATTAAAACAAATGCCATAGTTTATTATCACGGGAATAAAACTTATATAGTTTCATATATATTCAAAGTATATATAAAGGTTCTAGATATAAAGATAAAATAAGCGTTCAGACCTTTTTTCACATTTCTTACCCTGTAATGGACCAGTATTATATCTTATTTATCTAAATATACTGATTGCAAAGTCTGACGTCTACCACTTTCTTTAAGCGAAATAGGTATACAGTGGCGTAACTACTGAGGAACAGTTGGAGCGAAGTGCTCCCGGCGCACGAATCATTGGGGACTCAAGTTCTGGTAGGAAGTTAAAAATTTAAGCCAGCGTGGGAGATAAAAAAACGAGAAACCACAATTTTTAGAATGCAGTTTACAATTTTAGTTAAACGAAAAACAGTAGATGGCGCAACAATTTACTTGCTCCATGGAGCTGAATATGTAGCTACGCTGCTGTAGGTATATCTGGATACTCATCTCGATTGGAAGACTGTAATTAGTAGACAGTGCGTCAACTACAATACATAATTTGTGATTTCTGGAGAGTGAGGTATTCTGTTATATACTGTACATTTTACAATTATTTGATGATTCAGTTTGCATCAAATTTGCATACATAAAACCAACACATACTGCATTTAAACGTGATCTTCCAATTTTTGTAACAAATAAAGCGAAAAGATTGCAAGTAAAAAAAAATGACCGTACAATTTAATTCTCCAGTCCCTTTGTTTGAATTCGTGTGTTCTTATTATTGATGTGCTGATTTATGTATCATGTTTCCGAGAAACGGAAAATTACAGTCAGCAAACTTATTATGAATATTAAATTTTAGAACAAATTATACGGATGCACTGTAATTTTATTAGACCTTTTTCATTTGTCTTGGCTTAGATTATAGATAGGTTATTTTCTATCGATTATTGTATACGAATGATATCAAATGTCAAAAGTACTGAAATAGAAACTATTGTATATAATACCGTATTCGACTGTTTATTCATTGATTTTACTGCAGCCGACAGGTCCTAAACACACGAGAGTTAGCGCATTATTCCATACAAATATAAGTTGATGGTAGGCATGCCAAGAAAAGACCTCGAAAGAGACCAATGGTTATGAAAAAATACCAAATTAGGTCACAATGTTTCATATATTTCCGCGTACTGATTGGCAATATCAGGTGTTCTAGCATGGATTTGCTATCAACAAATAAAATATAAATTCCGTCGACAGCGGCAGAATAGAATCTCATTACTCGCAAGGAAATATTCCTTCTTTGCAATAATTCCATATAATAGAGAATAGAGAACTATTTTCCCACCGAATAGCGAAGGTCACGGACAAACTTGGCAGCTTTGCATTTAAAATGTTCCATTTTGTTGTAGTGTGGCGCCGATGCATATGATGCGGGAAACAATGGAAACTCCGTGTAGTATCCTTTAAATTTATTAATATCTATTTATATGCCACTTTGTACATTACTAGATCAATAGTAGCATGATTGGATATTATATTTTGTACTATGTTATAATGTTTTAGTACTTTGAGTTACTTATTTTAATGTCCAATAATGTCGTCATAATAAAAAAATCACACCTGTCAAGTCAGACTATAAAAATGCAAACATATGTTCAGGTATCACTTATCTACCTTTATGTTTTTCATAGATAACAACGCAAAATAGACAACGAGTTAAATTTATGCGCATTTGATCATAATTTTGACATTTGCATATGTCATAATCTAATGATTAATCGCTATGGCACAAGTGCAAGTATGCATTTACTGGTTAATTGTATAATGCGGTGATTCTCAAACTTTTTGTTCTACGACCCCCTTTTGCACTTAAAAATTTCAAGGGGTCCCCCGAAGAATGGTTATGCATTACAAAATATCCCGGATTGCGGGGGCTTGATTTCAATTCAGAAGGAGATCATTTATTTAATTTAATTGCATTGAAACAATTTTGATTGAATAGCAGATTATATCATGTTCGCTTCCAGAGTAAAGCATATTGATCTTCCCAGTTTGAAGATTACCACTCCGAAACTGGAGTATGTGAATCTCCGCTAGGTGGAGAAGTCTTGACAGATTATTTTTCACGAAAATTTCTTGTCAGACAATCGCTCAACCTAAATAGGCATCCAGTCCTGCATTTCTGGATTTTTAAAATCCGACATATGGGAAATTGAACCTGCATTCCCCGGATAGCTAAGCGCGCACGCTACCAACTACGTCACTGAGGAGACACATTTTTATATTTAGTATCAATAAAAGTTAATAAATTAATTTTGGTACATTTTTGATCCGTCATCAACTTTTCTGCGACCTCCACTTTGTGAATCACTGGTATAATATACGAAATATAATGTAAATAATAACTTTTATTCCTCTTCTATGAAGCATACAGATATTTATATAATATGTTAACATTTCGAGAGACAAAATTTTGACAAATACACTAAATCTTTTTTTTAGTGTATTAGTCAAAAATTTCAGTCCAGCTTTAAAATCTATTGTTAGTTTATCTACCATGGCAAAGTGATTAAGCGCATGAGTCGCTTTGAACTGGAAGTAGATTTAAGTCTCACAGTTGCATAATAATTGCCATGTGATTAGTTTTAATTGATATAATAATGAATGGGTGTCCTAAATGGTTGAGCAATAAATTAAGAACTATTATTTGTGAAAAATAATCTGTTAAAATGGTTCTAAACATATTAAACATTTTCAACATACCTTATTTTCAAATGACTTGGTCATAAGTATTATTTATAGTAGTAGTTGGTAGTATTTATCAATAAAATATACCATCTAGAAAACCAGTAGACTGCAAACTCTGAAAATTATTTTAACTATTCAATCTTTCACATAAGATTATCCATCATATTTTTACGAAAAATCAAGTTGCGTCCTTTGAAATTTTTGAAATATGTGAATTCTAAGTAAGTGTTGCATGTCTTATTTTAGTTTCTTGTCTTTTATTCAAATTTCTTCGAATTTTAAAACAATTCAATTTTCAGTATGCGTTGGAAAATTCATTATTATAATGCATGCATAAGTCACAAAAAAAGCTTTGTTAGTGTCTTCTGAGAATTTTATAAACACACTTTTATTTAGCAGATTAAAAAATTACACCATATTGTTTTTCTACAGTTTTATGAAATATGTACATATACATATAATGTTCTACCCGTCTCGTAATATAAATCCCCGGTAGCGTAGAAGCTAGTATACACGCAAACCGAGGAATACGAGTTCGATTCTCACATCTGTCGGATTTAAAAAAATCTGAAACTGCAAGACTGGGTGCTTATGAAATTGTTTGACAACCAATTCTCGTGGAAAATGTTCTGTCAAAACATGTCTTCATATTGTCTAGATCCATGTACTTCATTTTCTGATCGGACATGGTGTAAACATATATAATACTAATAAAACTAAAAGTTACATTGAATGTACTGTTAGAGATGAAGGAAACTTATAATATGTAAATTTTGGAAAACAATTGCATAGGTTTACTTTAGTAATGTAACGATGCAACAAAATAATGTCAAAGGAAAGATAATGCAAATTACTATCAGCCTTCTTTTATAAATTAGTATTATGTTAGGTTAATTTATATTGTATCGATTCATGTTTTTTTAAATGAATCCAGTCGCTGATTACCTTTTTTGCTATTCTAGCACTTAATAGAATTGATAATGACACCAATAATGTGGTATATAACGAGCGTGTAAAAACATAATATGTGAAAAATTAATGACACTTTTATATGGTAAGTATCAGTTATTTTGTTACAAAGCTTTGATATTCATGTCAACGACGACTTCACGGGACGCTACTTTATGAATATGAATATTTAACCTATCAACTAATTATTTGTGAAAACAGAATTATATCTATTGATATAGTATTTTCAGGGTCAAGGTGTGCTAGTGTTAACCCGCTTAATGCTGAACAAAGATATTTATTATTAAGCGAAACATGCCTGCAACGATCTTTGGCGTATTTTCCTCTGGATTTTAGTAGTATAATTTAAATAAGTGTCTCTCAACTTGGGTCTATATGACCCCCCGGGAGCCCACATAGTGCGTCAAAAGAGGCGCAAGCCAAAAAATATTATTTGAAGAGGCCTAGTAAAGTTATGGGGCGACATAGATGGACGCGAGCTAAACAAACACATAAAAAAACGAAAAGTTAAGTTTCAATTTATTTAATATTTATCAAATATTAGAAAAAAAGGAGGCACAGATTATTTTTTTACTTAAAATATGGTCACGGGCCAAAAAGGATGAGGGATACTACTTTTAATGATTTTTTAAAATATAAATAATAAATCGTAAAAGTAGGATTTCACCTATTCTTTACTAGCATAGGAAATAAAACATACCGCAGCAATCAAAGGGTCACTAGTAAATAGATTCAGATCAACGATCACTTTCAGTTATCGAAATAATGTTATATAAAATTTAGAAAATGAAACTAACAAATATTTTTTTCTGAATATATTTTATAAAAAAAATATTCATTATTGTAAACGATAGTATTTATCGTATAAATTGAAAATACTTTGACTAGCTACCAGCACATGATGCAGTTTGTTAGGATTGCATTCGGATATTTAAAACATTTTTTTGGCTTCATTCATTTTAAATTCAAACAAACCTTCCAGGCCACATGTTCCTCGTTTAGTTTATGTTAACAGTTTTATTAATTTGCTTTCATCAAGCTTTCAAATAAAAGTTTAACTCCTTACAATCTGATTAACAATACATGGACACAAATGCATTTAATACAATATTATGATTAACCATTGTTGGCTTATAAGCCAAATTAATTAATAATATTACGCATTATCGTTTATTTATGATTTTACATACATAATTACAGTTCTATTGCATATATATAGAATTATTGTTATTTCTACAATGACACGCATAAATTAATAATCACTCGAATTAAAAATTTCACAATTATTACCATATCAATGAATTATTTACATTATAAACGTTTGATAATTAGTAGAAATAATAAGATGAAGTGTTTTTCTTTATCCAACTAAGCGAAGTTTTCTTAACTCAATTACGTTATAAGAATAATTTTAAAAAACATTTTGCCTTCCACGAGAAAAAAAATATTTTTTTGCACTACTGATCTGCTAAACGGCGGGTTGCGATTTCATTGCTTAATTGACGTCATTCAATAGTGTCTAGGAACCAAAACCCATTTCCAATTATTTACACAAATGTGTACTGCCCTAGTAAGTAAAAACACAGTAGCCTGCGTGTGATGCTAGATACTGTATTTACTTAGCAGGGCAGTATTGTAAACAATTATAATCTTGTAAATACCGAATGATAAGCTCTCTTGGGTGTCAGTATATCAAGTGATAGATAAATAGTACGATGATGTATCGCATTGTAAAAATAAATTGGATTTACAAGATTAAAAGCTTTGTAAGCACGTTGTTTGTTTATTTTTAAAATTTCATCCAGCTACATGTAGTGTCAATGCAAACAAAATCTATATGGTATTTTGCTCATTGTTTGCAGTACAGTAATTCTTCTCATTAGAAAAGTTTGGAAAGAGTTATCACTATTTTATTAAGAAATAATTTCATTTAAAATGAATGCTATTTAATATCCCTCGGTGCTGTAAGTTATAAGTTAGGATTCCACTGTTACGTAATAATTTAAAAAAACGACTATGCAGGGAAATGCAATTGTATGACAACCGGATTTAAAGCTGTGTGATTCAAGCCTGCTACCTCCGGTATCGAAGCCACACGACCACTGCGGAAGCAATTTTTCAAAATTATAGGCGACCTTGAACAAAATGACCTTGGTAGATTAGTAGATATATTGTTACTATCATTATCACTACTTTAAAGCAGCCCCGTGCATGTTATAGCTAGAAGTGCGCTGATAGAGAAGTATTAGATAATATAAAAAATGCATAGTAAAATAAAATTGATTTCAATAGTTCTATTGAAAATATTAATAGTAATATAACCTTCAAATGCTTTATCATACAGTATTCAAACTGGATTGAAATATTACGGTGACACGCTTTTTAAATGAAAAAAAAACGGTAATTATAATATAAAAAAGCTTATAACATGTAAAAATGACATCGTAATGTGCTCAGATAATAAAGCGAATAGTTAATACACAGTGGCGTGCAATAGAGAGAGAGCTAAGAAGTATAACATACCCTCTGGCGTACTTCTCGATGCCTTTTCGCATTAATTTAAAAAACAAAATTTCTAAATTATGGTACATCCATCTGAGTTAAAAATTAATTTTCAATTACTTTTATTTTTTGTATTACAATTGAAAAAAAGATGCATTTGAAATTCTTCAAATAGTATGGCGAATTTTATGTCTCTATTATTTATGACGAAGTACTTATGTGCATATAACACTTGCCATTGTTGTTGACTATAGAAAGATTGAAAATTCCATCAAATGATTATAAGCTGTGAGTGCCGAATAAGTATCTAAATTTGATTTTTAAGTTTGGGAAAAGAATGGCTGTCAAATTTGCGACCAGGAAAAAGGCCTTCTAATACATCAATTTTATTGGTTTTTCTTAAATAACTTATTGAATTGATAGTTTTAGTCTCAGTGTACTTCAACGCCTCTAATTCTATTTAATATTTTGACTTTGGCTCAAAATCATTCAATAAATATTTTTCTGTGTTATATGTATAATATGTAATGTTTGGACTAAGTTCATTTTCCTTTCTACAGTCTATATATTTAATCTTTTGGACAAACATCTACGTACGCCACTGAAGATGCATCACGGTTATAATATAAATAATAAATGTGACCTATAGAATCCAACATATCCGTGTTAATATTTATGATATCAGAGAAAATTGCAAAAGAAAAACTGAGTGGGATTTTTTTGCGTGGATTTAGCAGTACAATTTTCCAAAATTTTTGTGTATGAAATAATTGTAAATACTGATTTTTTTTTCTCATTGCAGATTGGAGACTAACTCATGCACAAGATTTTGGATATGATGGCCACAATGGTGAGATGAATATCAATTTTATTGATTAATGCGATCGATTTTCTATGAAATTTTACCCTAAGCTCCAATTCATAGTGTTCTAGTCTCGTACAGTGGCTATTCTCTATACACATATTATACATACTATTTTTAAATATCGTACCAGGTAATGTTTCTTTATAATAGTTTTTGAACGGATTCAAAAAAGGACAACATTAATTGTTCAATCCGAAAGTGGAGCATATGGATTTGCACACTGTAAATATGACCTCTTAGAAAATGGATCTCCGCAATGCGAAGATGTGTTTTGACAATTTTTTTTTTCACGAGAATCGGCTGTCAGCATTTTTTTCAACCCAATTGCCTTGCAGTCGTATATATTTTAATTTTTTTAGGAATCCAACAGCTGTGGTAAAGCTAACTTCTCGGCTGAGACTAGATGTCCGTTCGATTGAGTGAATAGTTAAAAACTAATTCTCGTAAAAACTGTTTTTGAAATTTGTTTTACCTTGTGGGAGATCCATATGCTTCATGTTTATAGCAACCACGCCGAAAAGTATAATTACTAAAATGAAAAGATTTATACATAGCTACTTCTATTGTCACTTCGCTATTAAAACTATGTATAAATAATGTCAGGGCGTCAGGAAAAAGTACCGTAATCAAACTAGTTATCGATAGAAATAATTGAAATCCAGGGGTGTAATTAAATATGATTGTTTGTTTAGCATCTATTTATTATCATACAGCCAACTGAATTCGAGCTTCAACTTATTGGATATCAATTGTGACAGTCGCAAGTATAATTTAAAATTAATTCAAAAATACCTGATGGTATTTTTTTCTATTGTTGCCTGAGGAAAACTCCAACGATGCCTTCATCCGGTATGCACTTAATAATAAAACGCTGACAGTAACGATCTCACTAAGTAGCAAATGACATAACAATAACAAAGACGATCATGGAGTCATCACAGTCGTGCTGACGTCTCATTTCATTGATTATTTACTTATTTAGTTAGGCCATTGTGGTACAAAAAAACGTGATTTGAATCAGCTTGTGATGTGCATTATCATCGTATTACTAGATTGATTCCCACACATATTAACATCCGCTGCACTTAGGGCTTATTGTTTTTTATTTATATCCACCAAAGGACACGTACAGTACCGTAAATATGGAAAATTAACTGCTCAATGGTTGCTAATATATTACAATACCCCACTGTGTCTCATATGACAGATTTATTTTCAAATACAATTCCTTCGAATAACCTCGAAAGACGTTCGATAAAGAACACACGTTTGAATATTGTTTTGTTAATAACCTCAAAACCGGCATGAGCGTTTACGAAATAATAATTTAAGAAACAACATATAATATATTAGATTATTGTTATAGTTTGTTCCGTTTTGTAGTAGCTTAGTGGGTTTGTGTGGAAAAGTTTTATCATCATTCGTGATATTGTACTTTTTAAGATGAGATGTTGTTGTAATTTATGATTCGGAAAAGCATCAACGTGGCATGGGCTATGTCAGGTATCGGCTATGACATATGCTTGATTGGTAGGTATTATTTTCCGCGTTGTCACTGACCAATCGCAAAAATAAAACAACAAAAGAGCGACCTTGCCATTAATATTGCCGAAAAAATAAATGAACTCTGTGAATAAGTACAGCGATATTTTTTCTAAGCAATCTTGCATGATCGGGTTATTGCATAACTAAATTGTTCAGCGAATAAAAACATGCTCAAACAAATACGGACCACTTTTTTCTATGTCATTGTATTTCAAATTTCCTATACAAACAATTAAAACATGTAATAAACTACTACATCGTTTCTCACTTCCTAGGCAGGAGCAATAGATAAACTAAAATAATTTTGTATTCGTTGTATTAAGACACTATTTCTAGATTCTTAACTATTAATTCTTCTTTCAATCGCTTAACGAATGTTTACAGTTTGGAAAATTACATTTCAAGAATTTTGTTCTAGACCGTTAAATAATTTTTTTAAATCATATCACACCACTTAACTAACGATAGTCTTTAGCAACGTCGAAGTATCTGAACTATCAATAGTATCGACATTAACTGTTTTATCTGCCGAGTTACCACGTTGTTGTTATTAGATATTTATTATAAATCATCTCGACTTATTTCTTAACAATCTGTATGTTTGAATATTATTACATCTGAGGCCGCGGGTACGATAACAGAGCGACGGTAACAGAGATGTTTTGCCGCCATCGCTCTGTCGCCGCGGTATCCATCGTGCCCTCGGCCTGAAGCGATTGATACAAAATAAAAACAAGGCAAGGTTTAATCAAATACATCGTCGTTAAGCAGTACAGAGAGTGTAAAAACTGCATCTTATCATGATAAGGTGTGGTAGCTAAATTAGATGTTTATTTTTTCAAGATTTACGAAAGTAAGCGATGTAATTTATGAAGAAACATAAAATGCAAAAAACTTTTTTGTCAAAATTGTCACATCGGAGGTTTCGACAGCTCAATGACGATATGTATAACTGTAATAAAAAACTATATGCAATAAAATAAATAATAAATCGTTTGAAATGCACAAAAAAGACTTTAATAGAATCCTCCACGCTCATGGATAATAATTGTTATTTAATATGGTCTATTCATTTCAAATAATCACTTCCCTTGACAACGTACGAGTTGTTACAAAAGCAATAAAAACTAAAAATAATTTATTGGTAATTGAATTATCTGTGGTGGTAATGAAACTAAAAGATTGGTACACGGCGTTCCTAGAACATTTTTTTATTTGGTACCAGAAAAAAGTTTAATTATGACGGTTTTGTTTTGAAACCGGTGATTTGACAGGTTTTATAATGAGCTTTTTATTCAACAGGCTTTGTAAGTTAGTGTCTAACTATATTGATGCTTACTTAGTCTATTCACGGACCTACCATTATCATGCTTTCAAATATTAAATTTTACATAAATATGCCTTATCAAATGTAAAGTTTGTATAAAAATGGGGAATTTCCAGGGTAGTGATTTGAACCTTGTCAATTGGAGTAACATTTAAATTATTTCTTCATGATTAAAAGTACATTTTTCAAAAGATCATAAGTGAGAATTGTGATCATATACAGATTTATAATAAACCATATCATTTGCAAAACGCCGAGTAATTATTTGGATCTTTACAAAGAGAATACTTATTTTTTTGCCAAGATTGGTTGTCAGTCAATCATTCAAACTATTATGTGGTCGTGCATTTTTAAATTTTGAAAAAAATATAAATGCAGCTGCGTGCTTAGCAAAAAAATATGATCTTGGGCTGAATATTAAGCTAGGCTAAGAATCCTAGAATTGATATACTATATTATGTATCTCCATTTCGTCCTGGAGTTAAAATGACTTGCTCACCTTTTTATTAGTCGTAATTATGTTTTTTTTTTTAATAAATTTTATTCTTTGTGTTACAGGACCAACGCATTGGGGCGAGACATTTGACTCTTGCTTCGGCAAACACCAGAGTCCAATAAATATCAACTTGCTTATGGTGAAACAAGTTAATCTACCGCCAATCAAATTTGACGGCTTTCACGAGCTGATTGATGGACTGGTCGTAAGCAATAATGGACACACAGGTATGACATTTATTTTTTCTATGCCGCCTTTGCAAAAATTATCCTAATTAATTGTAACATATATCACATTTATGGTGTTGTCTGTCTATGCTGTCAATTTTTGATTTGACAAAAAAGTGAAACAATAGTATTAGTAATTGTTTTATTTAAAAAATTAAAACAAGTTATTCTTTATTTCGTCCAATTTAATTTCATATTAGCCATTCTATGAGTGAAGGAGTCTAATATACAAAATACATACTATTTTAAATAGATCTTTAATTAATAGAACAGGAATCGTGTAACCCAAGTCCAGGACTATTTAGGATCCGAATACTGTCTCCACTTTACTTTTGGAATATTAAAGAACGCTTCACGCTCATTACGCTGTGGTATACGTCGTGTAATGGGAATGAATTTTTATGAATAGTTGAAGCGAGAATATTTATGAGTTATAAATATGTTACTTTATTTCTACGTTAAAAACGAGTTTGTATGATTCTTAAATTTATTTCTGCTGTGTATTTTGTATAATCCGCTCAAATTGATGGATTCAATAATCATAAAGTTTTATGCGTATATTGTTAATTCATTGTTTTTATTCGAAACTGAAACAGTAGTCTGTTTTGCCATCTTTTGAATATTTACTTTACGCCTTCAATTTCCTACCTCTAATAATTCGATGTAAGCTTATTCATTACCCACATGGGACGTCAATGTTATGATATATGTTACATATTTAATATATTAATGAAGGCGTACTTGCGTATGTATAATATTTATCACCCCAACAAGTTCCTTTTACCGATTAAAAACAGTTAAAAAAGTTGATACATAACGTTTTTTTTTTACAAATGTTTTTTTTATTATTAAACATGGGCAAAAATTGAACATTGGAATAACAAATAACGGTTTTTAATAATTCAATAGTGGTTACCCGTCTAGGATTGACAGTCAAAAATGGCTATTCATCAATTTTGTATTATTTCGTGACTGTTTTTCCAACAGCGTATCATAAAAGAACATTATAAAGACATTGAGATGTTTTAAATGAAAATTTCAATTTATTACTGGCATAGGCAATATGAAACACTAAACAACGCCATTCTACTAAAATGTCAAGTTGTCGGCAAAGGCTTTGTAAACAACGCGTGCACTCATGAATCTAAACGAGTGTTCTTACACAGTAATATCATCAAAAATCATTCGCTTAAATAACTGATTATATCAATTGGTTATTTTGTACAATTTTTTTTTAAGTTTAAAACTACCGCAACTCAATAGTGAAAAAATTCGCCACCTCATAGCATCGAGGTGCAATTAATGTTTTATCTATTGACATATTATATTTAATATATTTATTGTTTGGCGTTAAAAGTGCTACTAAACAGATCCAATGATTTAAACGGTTTAGTTTATGTGTAAGAAAATATGGGTAATCTTTAACTATAGATGTCGCCGTCGAAAGTGACAGTTCAACAAACATGGCCGCACACTAATACTAATGC
>JAGVSQ010000340.1:0-36202 GCA_022683975.1 Rhyacophila evoluta
AGGATAGTCCTGCATTTAGGAATGAAAAACAGCTGATGTTCCCGATTTCTTAGATTGTTATCAGGGACATACAGACCAACATTAGTAAGAGCGGCACAGCTAAATTGGTTCCGTTATTTACATTTTCGACTATATCCTCATCTGTTAAGACGTAAAAGATTATTATTTGACCCATTAAAAGTTGCATTCTTTATTTTTTTTAAGATCTATTAATTTACCTTGCCGAGCTTTTGTGTTTACGCTGAGACCTTAAATAAAAATGGAAAAAATATGGAATATATGCAAATATGCTTTATAACCGGTTTCTACTGTATATAGTTATTATGCAGCATACTCTATTTTCCCACGAGACGCTAATACTCGTGTGCCTTTCCGTAAGTAAGTACAATACGTCTTCAGGCATACACAGTAAGTGGAGGGTTGAAAAGCGATACGCGAATAAGCAAGCACCCACTACGTTTGTTATTTCCGGCGCGTCTGTAACCTTTGAAGTGAACTTCAGATTGATATGACTGCCGGCGCAGATAGACCGACGCCGTTTACATGCGACAGGACGCGGCATAGAAACGACGGGGTAAACTGCGACGTCGCACGATTCGCCCGGCGATTAATTAAAATACACTAAACCGGACATTTACTGCCCATTTCGCTGCCCCACCACGTGTTTTTCAGCGCACTGGCGAGTAGGGAACATAACCGAAAAATTGTAGTGCCGGACATATAGATAGAGATTAATTTGTAATCGAAAGATGTAAGACGGTAAATAAAATTAATTGAATCGAAAGAGATCCCCAATCCAGTATATAGATACCGGTCTATAAGCCTACTCTGTCTTTCAATACATATATACAATAAAGAGCAATACAAGTTATTGAAAATCTTTACCAAGCCGCAACAATTCGTAGAACGTCATAGATTTCAACAAAAATCCTTTCATTCGTTTTTATTCAGTATAACCATCTGCAAATTTGACACATCACCAAAATACAGTCATCGACAATTCAATTCAGCCAAGAATTTTAGATCTACTTTGTCTCGGATTTTTAAACAATACTTTTTTCGCTGGTTCTTGTTCAGCCATATGCCGCAGGTGACCTAAACGAATTAACGCGATATTAAATGAATAATTTGCGACGATACTATGAACGACATTATATTTTCTTCTCTATGTGTTTCTACTGCATAATGACTCCGAGATTTTTTCTTTGAAGATATTATGCTAAGATTTTGAGAAGAACACTGATTTGATAAATGCCAAATGTGAAAATTTAAGTACACATGCAACACAATATTTCTTAAATTCAATACGAAAAATAATCTGTACTCATATTGTATACATCTCAATTGGTGACGTAAATTGATATGCACTGAAACAAATAAAGAAAATCCGATAAAATCTAAGCAGGGTTCAAACAGTGCTTTGATTGTACGATTAAAACGGACATCGATAGTTCTTTTTCTATAATATAAAGTTTATTTTGTGGTGTTTTCTTTGCGCCACGCTTTGTAATGGTAAACACACTCAGATTCGGCAAAGCAAACAACTAGGAGATCTTTTTTCCACGGTGTTGGCAAAACAAACACTGGTTAACCTGAATACACACTGGGGATTCGCCCTGATTAGTAATTATTTGGTGCCCCATCTTAGAGTTGAAAAAAAATAACAAAAACAGAGGTAAATGACGGTACTTGCACAATACAGTCACATGTATAACATTGTAGCTTTGTCATACAATCAATGTGCGACATGTTCATTTCATGATATTGATGATAATACAAGATTTAAAAATAATTAATTAACATTATAAACATGAATCAATTTTTATCAAAATGAAGATAACCTATCTGCAATATTAATATATATTCTAATGGAGATAGCTCAATTACTTGTACGCTATTGTACTAGCGTAATTGATGCTGATAAGATTATTTTAATCAAATTTGTCATATCATTATTAAGACGGGGTAGTTTTGATAATACAGCAAACAAATTCTAATTTCATTTCCAAAATCATTGATTTTCCATTCGACACGGATCGGAAATTTATATCTTTCGAGCGATATTCGGATGCTTCATCCAACTGCCTATAGGTAACGTAACAATGTATAGTATAGAATAGAGCTGCGGAACGTAAAAACACAAAACTACCCGCGGCTCGAAGGATTTTCTCCGGTATAAAAAGGAGTACGAGTACACTAACACAAGAAGCGGGGAAATAAAAACAAAACAGAAGAGAATCGGGCGCGGGCAAGGATGGGTGAAATCATCAAATAAAGATTTTTATTACTAGGCAGCTAACACGCCTCCGCGAAGAGGAGATCCGAGGGAGGTTTATGAAAAAAAAGGGCAATGGCTCGCGCCGGTGATTCTACATTCGACCTCCTTAAAAAAACAAAAACTCGTCTAGATCTGTACGGCAATCTCATTCTATATAAATATAAGTTTCTTATGATTTCAATTTTATCAAACAATGAATATTCATAAAAAATAATAACCCGCGAGTGACTTTCTACAACTTTTTAGGAAGCTATTTAAAAAAATGGATTTTTTAAAAAATGCTTTAAAGTATTATTCATTTTTTTTAATCACAAACAAACGATAGACTTTTTATATAATACATATTTTAATTTACATAAATATTAACAGTCCGCCTGTCCAATTTAAAAAAAAAACTATTAACTAAAAAATTCATTTCTTTGCAATTTCCATACACTACTATCAATTTTTTTCCAAACATTGCCAACTTTTCAAAATTTTGGTGTAGCATGTTTTTCTCCCTAAACATTTAAGTTGAAGCACAAGGTTTTTAAATTAGACAGCAGAGTTTTCCTGAGATGTTCAGATACGAAAAATTACTGTGTTGGCTTTTTTGTCAAATATCTAAATCACGGTCAACGCGCAGTATTTTTCTAGTTATTATTGCGTTTACGACGTTGTCAGATAGAGGTCGTATTTACGTTAGACCATTGATTCGATGTTTATATAATCATCTTTGAAGCTAAAAAAATAATGAAAATATTTTAAATTACGGAAATTATCGCACAGTGTCCGTCAATCAAAACTGTTCACTATATTTTCGACAAATTCAAACAAAAAAATGATTAACCCGAAATCAAAAAAACTTCTGTAAATCGACAATCACGCGGATATGACAGATGCATTCCACATATGTATTAATTAACAAGGCGCGTAATAATATTGGTATTGCTGTATTGCTGCATACACGACTGCTCGTGATCCATCATTTTCTAACAGATGCATAAAAAATCCTAATGTGCATTGCTCACCTTTGATCATTTCCAAAGCCCGCTACCAAATACATCGCAAGTTATTTTGCCTGACTGTATTATTTAAAAAGTCTACACCGCTCGAGGAAACAGATAAAACATTATTACGTCGGGCGATATAACGTAATAATGTGACGGGAATGAAAAAACGAACCGAATTACTTTTTAAACGTAACGAAATTGCTCACAGAAGAAGCTGATTGATCACAGCAATGCACATTAAAGGGAATACACGATGATGTCCCTAAGGAAATGAATTTAATTATTGTAAGAGGAATTGACTATGTCGACGGTAGAAATAGTCGTAAACTGCTCCATATAAAAATAATCACACGGGGGAAGGGGGATGATTAATAGGAATTGATTTTGAAATCAACATTTTCATTATTATATTATGAGAAAATTGTTTCTTGTAGTATATATACTACCTGAGGCACCCGGCGTTGCCCGGAAAAACTTAATGTTACACGTGTGAAAAAACCGAGGGGAATCTTTTTGGAGGGGGCAAAACTTATAATTTTCGGAAGAAAAGTAGCCCACAACCTTCTCCTGGATGGGATGAGTATTCCTGGAAAGTTTCGGCTTCATTACTCTGTCCAAATGCACAACGAACAAACAAACAGACAATTTTTGATTCGAAGCAAGTTAGATAGTGGATCGGTTGTTTGGGCTCCGAATCAGTTTTAAATACAATCTTATGGTGGAGGGGATTCAGAAGAAGAAATTTCTGAGATTTTTCTGGCTAATATTGATTTGTATGTCCCTGAGAACGAAAACTGAGAACATAACCGAGAACGTCAGCTGTTTTTTATTCCTAAATGCAGGACTAGACTGCCAGTAGCCACGCCAATGGGGAGAGCAATGGTGATGTTTAGTTAGATTATTTCGGATATTGATATCTTCCATCTGTGTGAGAGTGAGCTTAAATCGATGCCATTATATAAATTTTAGAATAGGACAGGTGTAATGCACTTGGTAAACTCTCTTTTTCCTTTGGAATTTTTATATATTCTCTCTTATATTTACAGTTATAATAATACAATATTGCCATCGTTTTATATACGTTCTATTTTTAATATATTTTTAAATATTTAAATTGTTATTATCTATTATTATATTTATACGTCGCGTTGTGAATGTATTAAACTAATAATTTGTAATACTTTAACATTTAAAAAAATCGATGCTGTAAACAGATCATGTAAGTAACAGTCTGTAAACAGACTGTTTCCAATTTGAGAACTTACAGAACCGTGTTATTATATAAAAGGTAGCCCCGAATAATTTAATTTTGACTTACATTTCCAGTGCTAAAAAGTCCAATAGACGTACGTGGTGATTGATGGGGTTAAAAGCGTATGCTTTGAATAGGCATCGGAAGCACTTAGCTCTCGTGTATGAAGCAATTAAATAAAATGTAATATTGCTGCCTACTCTGGATAAACGGTTACTGCGCTGGGATTTTGATCATTAGATAGCGAGATCAATTCACGCGCCACGATTAAAATTCGGATATTAATTATAAATATATACATTACATCTACATCGGAACACGGTGAAAATGGTTCCAAGATTTTTTAATTTCGCTAAAAACATCCTACGAGTAATATAGGCGTGAAACAGGTAGAGGCTTTTCCGTAGCACCAACAGCATTGATTTAGCCAATTATCATTGTCTCCCCGGTAGCGTAGTTGGTAGCGTACGAACCTAGCAATCTTGAGAATGCGGGTTCGATTCCCCATCTGTCGGATTAAAAAAAAAACAAAAATGCAGGACTGGATGCCCATTGGATTGAGCATTGTCTGACAAACAATTCTCGTGAAAAATAGTCTGCCAAGACATCTTTTAACATTACGGCGATTCATATACTCCACTTTCGGAGCGGATATCTTCACACTGCGTAGATCCATATGCGGCAAGTTGGGAGTGAACATGGAATTAATCATCGCTATTAGTATGGTAGGTATACATTTTTCCAAACAATTGAAGTGAGTAAGTATATTCCGATCCGGATAAAGCAAACTTAAAATAATTTACATGATGAAAAAATAGTTATTATTGGTAGAGAAAATAAATCGTTTCTTGTGAGACCAGGGAAATACTCATGAGGCTTATTTTTTTAGAAAGCTCAAGCAATTTATTTTGTTTTGAAAATATGGTAAGGGAAACGGCGGTTTTATTTTTTGGGCACCCTGTGTTAGATCTGATGGATGCACCCACTAATCGGTTACGGAGAGCGCACGATGAGAATCATCACATCACTCAGGCAGTCGTTGCATTTCGCCGGCTCGGGGAAAACGCCGAATCACGCGGAAATAATAACAACGGGCCCGTCACGAATCGGTTTGGTTCCCCTCCGAGAAAAAGCCGCTGCCGACCGGTCTCTCGTAACCGACGTTCAAAATTCGACGCCGAGCGTTACGCAAGTGAAACGATAATTGCCTCAATTTTTATCAACCAACGGGAGAAAAAGAAAATTAAATTATTTTTAACTTTTTATAGCACAACTGGCCACATCTGTAAAAAAAATGGCAACACTCCCACGCCTCTTAACGGTGGTTTTAAAGGTCTGGAAATAGACTTTGACTGTCGAGAGAGTATTTATAATTTAAGACCAAATTGCAAAACTAAAGAGTATTCAATATTAGTTGAAATCACGATTAATAATTTCAATACGTTATCAACGAAGGGATTAAATTATAATGGGTAATCACTACGAGATGTATAGTTAAACTCTGTTATCGTAATGCTACATTGTAAAATTATCAATCGGGGTGGAACACATAATCAGACGGAAACTCCACGGACGATATTTAGGAAAAGCACTCATTCTAAGTTATCTATTATTATCCATCACATTAAACTATTGTCTACTATCGAACAAATACGCCAATATTTAATAGACTCCTAACGTATTTTAATTTTATTTCATTAGAATCGGTTTTAACTGTCAAGAAAATCATTTTTATATAATATTACATGTTACAGATTTTTCGACTTACAGTAATTCGCCGCTGAAGCCATTCGTAGCCTTATCATAGATATTAGTTGACTTGCTAGATCGTATAGCAATGGGTTTATTAAACACCTATATAGTATTCAGTTAAAAAGAATTATACATTACATATAATATATATCACAGGAAGCTAGCTGAATTGATATGCAAACTGACTTTCCAGTTATTATCTATTTTTAAATATAATTTTTACACGACTCGTCATTAGAATTTAAAAAAATATTATACAAATAATGTCCCGGGCTCCAGCTGTATGGCACATAATATTACATACAAATTGGTGTATTATAATATAAAATTCTTTCCACTACAAATTGTAACTTAAATGCTTTGATTATGGCATTTTAAAAAAGGTTTAGAACTGACGATAAAAATCGTGAATACACACGGAAATTATCATAATTACGTTAGCAATATAAAATGTAACATAAAAAATGGTTAACAACAATCATAACGGAATTATTATCGACAAATAAATTGCTATACACTGCAATTACTGCGTGTTTTATTGTTCATTGTACTATACATATTATATAATTTAGGTACAGATACATCATAAGTAGGTAATTCCACGAAAGACAACTAACTGTTCAGGAGAACTTTATCTATTTAATTTTATAAAATATTACAATCGTATAATTTTACATATTAACTATATTTTACGTATTTTTTGACCAGATAAAATATAAGCCTTCAAATAATCGAATAATCTCCTACAACTGAACAAAAAAGACATCCATATCTTCATGTTGCGGAGATCCATATATTTTTGAAACTTTGTGATATAAATGTTTATTCTCCACTTGCCAACGCAGAATACTTACATAGACATTTACTTAACATGATTCGGATAAAAACAAGACGTATAATAATTCATATATGTACAGTTTCTTTTATTTCTCAAACAATTTATCATGACATTGTGTTCGTTATGTCACAAAATAACATTACAATTTGCGAAAACGGGGGAGCGATTTCAAAGCCAGCTCGCCAACAGAAGAAACACAATTAGGTAATGTTAAATATTTTAAAACATTATTTCATTACGCGAAAACATCTCGAGAGCTTTCTCGACCCGATTGACGTTCGCATAGTATGCGAATAAATACAAATAAATAGAATAAAAGTATTTCATTAGAACGTACACAAACAAGCGAATAAAAAAGCCTTAAACAGTCAATGGGCTATTGTAGTTAGATGAATTAATCCGAAGAAACGGTAATGAAACTGCGTCAAACTGAAGAAAAAACCGTACAAATAAAAATTATTATTCGAATTACAAGAGATGTTATTTGTAAGATTTCTCCGCGCACAAGAAAAAGTAATTAATTCAGATCTCGGTTTCATTACGTTATTTCGTATAAAGAAATACTTTCATGCGATGTTCAATTACGTACTACGTATAAAAGCTTACAGAGCATTTGAATAAATGTCACTAAGTGCTTGATTCATTAGTATCCAAGCAAAAATTTTGAACATCTTTCCAATACAGCCCGTGCGCACTTCGTGGCAACCTTTGTATATGTTTATTATCACATACAAGACACGTGTTTAAATTTTAAGATATTACGTGTTTCGTTACTTTGTGAATATTATAGGGTACTTATATAGTTTTTAAAATTGCGTGTCGTCACAACAAATAGCTAATATATCAATAGTTGTGTACAAATTTAACGAACATATGTTGAAGTAGTACGAAGATTCGTGAAAGTGAGGGAGGATTTCATTCAACCGTGGCGAATAACGACGTCTTATCAGATTTTCACGTATTCATACTTAGAATGTAATTATCATTTCCATATCAAGTCGATTTGATTAATTATATAAATAATATGCTAAAATCACAGAATTCAAGATACAATCATTATTACGCACAGTATAGACACAAATGGGTTTAGTTACTTTAAAATTTAAATTAAATACAAATAAGGTACAGTACATGCATATATTCTTATTAAATATGGTAGGGTATTTCATTTTTTACCATATCACACTTAAAAACGTCGGGCTGGCAACTAAAAGAATAAAAAAGGCAGTTCTCTAATTAACATATTATAATCAGCTAGGATAGTGGCCATAGTCTCTCTACCGTTGTCTGAAATAGTGCGCCCAGAAATGGTAAGTTCTTTTCTACAAGAGGCTAGCGTTTTAAGGGGCAGCCTTTTCCGTTTGGAAGACACACAGTGAGTTGTGAAGCGAGGATAAAAAGCAGGCGTCGAGAATGCCGCTAAAAAAACCAGCCATTAATTACAACATACTTTGATAGTATTAATTATCACAGTGTTTTATTACGTGTTACTTAAATCTATCTACATAGTATTGTACATACAATTAAAAAAAGAAATAACGTGCTAAAGCAAAAAAAAAAAAAAGATACTATCACGGTAATAAAACTCGATGTAGTATTTTTATTGTAATATGTATTATATTTGTCTTTGTAATATGAAGTGTGAATAGGAAGTGAGCTGTGGTAGCCGGGTATGAATTTACCATGATCTTATCCTTATTATTAAAGTCTACTTAACTTACAGTTTACAATATTAGTCAAGCCCAAACTTGTATATTAGTACTGACAAAACTATGACAACTGTGAAAATTTTCGAATCTATTCACTGATGGTGGCATTAATTGAAGTTACTTTGGGTGGCAAAAATACTTTCGCAATGTAAATCGTCACGAAGACGGACGTTCTTCGATAAGCGATATCGAGACGAAAAGTTAGTGTTAAATATAAATAACAAAATGAATAATTAATACCACTATTTAGTATACAATTTATATGAAAAAATAAAAATTCAGACAAAGCATTCAACGGGTGTTTATTCTGTTTTCGGCTTAAAAGAAGTACTCCATACTTTACAAATATTTTTATTTTTATCTCACAGATGATGAAGGAATCTTTATACAGCAGACTTATCAGACACGAATGAAATTTTGTCAAAAAAGGTAAACATTATAAGTCGTTTGCAGGATTATTTCAATTTAATAAACAACATATTTTCTACATATATATTCACTGTGGGAAGAAATCGCATTTTTATGA
This sequence comes from Rhyacophila evoluta, assembly GCA_022683975.1. Lineage (NCBI taxonomy): Eukaryota > Metazoa > Arthropoda > Insecta > Trichoptera > Rhyacophilidae > Rhyacophila > Rhyacophila evoluta. Next base: position 9,348 of record JAGVSQ010000340.1, read on the forward strand.
ATCTGATGATTACGTATTACGTACATAAGTCAGTTTGCAAGCATTTAAAACAAATAAAGATGTGGTTAATTGTTGCAGGTTTATGTTTAAAAAATATCAACCGTAACACAGACCACAGACAATGCACTCCTGCCCTTAGTGAAATAGCTTAGCACAGTGGGAGTAGATTTGGGTCACGCCAGACACTCGGTCAATCCCATTGAGCGCACAGAGTGTAGTTACGTAACGCGGGGTAAGGGCAGGTCACACTCCCACCGCGCTACGTACAACATAATATCGGGAAACGAAAACCTTAAAGAGCTTTTAGACCGCCAGGGACATATTGGACGTCTGGGTTAAAAGGTTGCAACTTTAGAGCGCCACCTATCTCAGAGCTTACGAGCGATAAACCCATGTTATCATAATTGAAACTACTAGAAGTATTTCTCAAAATATATCTATAAAATCATCAACATCCACAAAACGTTTGCCATTCGTCAAGACGTATTTTGTATTTTTACCGAGTATTTATAAACACCTATCAAGTTATCACAATTCAATTAAAACTATAAGCATGACAACCATAATAAATATTTTGCACGGTGTTTTTAACGAATTTTAAGCCACTAGATTTAACACACAGAATGTATTATGCTAATCATGATTTGATAAAAACTTATTCGCAACAATTTCGGACGTGACTGTAAAAAGTGAATATAATAATCACATCGTGTGGTATATGTACGGTTCGGAAACAAAAACACTTTTAATTTATTAAATCCGTGTTTTGCTAATAATTGTACATCCAAGTAGATAATTTAACCATCGTTCAACACGTGCTTACGACTATTTTATATGACAAAAACTATAAGCTGAATAATATACACAGTGACAGCAAATAATATCTTACATCAAGAAACCACTTTCATGTTGAACAGCAATTTAATTAAATATAATAATAGAATATTTTTTAAGTAGTCATGGCTTGCGGCCCTTAAATGCAGTGATACGGTCCAGAATTTTCCCAGTTCGAATTTGGAGTCATCGCTGGGCGGTGTGGAAGGTTTGGAAATCCATTCAATCATAATGGGGATCTTCCCTTCATTGTATACCCACTCGCGTACTTCAAACAGAGTGAGGGTTTTCATTATTGTAATAATAATATGTAGTGCCCGAGCTTTACAACGGTGTCTAGGGTTGATCACTTGGTCTAATAAATTCATCGGGAGATTGCCGCCTCACAATTTACATTGGAATACGTACAGTTTGGCACATATATATATATATATATTTTAGATATGATAGAATAATAGATTACAATTTATTTTTTAATTAGATAAATAAATGAGTGCGCTCCGTTCAGTTGACATCAAACAGTTGAAACCTTCGACTTTCGGTGTCAAAACCTTCATACTTATGACATTGGTTACCAACTCGATAAATTTTGGTATAGGATTACGCTTATCATTACAACTGGAATTACTTTAATTTATCGCCTATCGTAATTCACTGGAGAAGCAGTCATGAATTTGTACGGCCGTAAAAGTATACAAAAATACACATTGTTCTGTTTATTTGGACGCAGGATACGGATCCCAGCGGACTGAAAACGACTGGATGGTAGCCTTTTTCAGTACGCAAAACTATTCCGTTCTATTTTTAAGCGGTAACGGTGTCATTCTTTGATAGATATTTTCGATTCATTCCAATTAAAAATAATTGTTTATTTTACCAACATCGCTAGATGAAGTAATATGTATTAAACAAATAGTAATTTGATAACATGATAATTCAATAAATAATCTTAAAAAAGAGAAGGTATTTCCAAAGTGGACTTATTCCACCGTGCCAAAATGTAAAGGCGAAGATTTTGAACAAGTATCTCTTGTATAAAACCATTTAGCATGCAAATCAGTAGAAGAAAACAATTTAAAAAATATTGAAAACAAAATTAAGCATTGAAAAATATGTTATATGGTCATTTAATACAAAAAATACTCGTTCAAATGGAATAAGTTCACATTGGAAATACCCCGCTCATATAGTAGTTTTGCTTTCAATGATTTTAAATTACCATAATATATACTCCTATATAGCTAGCTTGCCGATGCTGATATACAATTAAGGTATACAAAAAAATATTATGGATTTAAAAAATATATATTTGTAAATTAATATTTTGCGAATCAAATACTAAATCATAAAGTAAAAAAAGCACGTCACATCTTATGGATTACTTAACCACACATCAGTGATAAATTCGAATAAAAAAGAAAACTTGGTAGAATTGATTTTCCGCACGTAGCTTTTCAATAACGGCATTAAGGTTTTCGTTCGACGCGTCTGACAGGACGAGACAAAAACACGGCGAGCTTAAAAGCCCGACGAAAAGTTCCATGTTAGCTAAGAGCTTTTCAAAACTATTCGCACTAATCTTGTCAAGATTTCTCTCACCGTGTAATACGTCATTATTACACTGTGTAATCCGGCGTTAAAGGACGTAACAGAACTAAACGTTTGTAAGGCAGACTAAAATTAAATTATGATTGGAGCGAGTATTCGACGATGAGCAGGTTAATGTCATAATAAAATACTCATTACAGTGTGTGAACGAGCGCTTGTGAATCACTCCGAAACGAGAGTCCCGAGTTCGAGTGCCATGACTGCCTATCATATATCATATTCAAACTTGTAATTATAATCTGCAAAAATATGCGCATAGTAATTTTTTCATATATGTTGTATTACAATATTATGTCTATTGGCACAATTATTTAAAGCTTGACATTATTTTAAAATTTAGCCATGAAATCGCCTTTTTACTTGATAAATATTTTAAACAAAAACATATGTATATAATGACAACCGTTCGATTATCTACTTAGAACTTAATGTTAAAAAATCATATTTGATAAAATAAGACACAATAACTCTTTCATTGCCCGAGTTTGGCATATTCTTATCAATTTTCTTAACTATACTCTCATACAAGAAATTATTACTAACGACAAAAATTTTGTGCGCATAATTAAGTTTGGGGTCTTCTTAAATCACAACCATGAGCAATCAAGCTTGTAAATAATTATTTATTTTATAAAAAATAAAATAAAGAAGAAGACATATATTAATGTTTTGATAAGAGGTTTTAAATGAAAACTAGGCGGCATATATACAGATATCACGAAGTATGTTATGATTAGTTTAGGTCGTCTACTGTAATAATATCAACAGTGTGCAGAACTGATGCAGTGTGTGGAGAACTGAGAAAACAAAATCGAGTTAAATGCATCGCCTAGGGCGCTAGGAGCAAGCGTGCCTCGTGAATACATCAGAATTTATTGCGTTTTCGCTTCACGTGGACTAAGAGCTTTAAGGACATGCTATAATTGAATGTAAGAATGGTTGTACACCTGTATAATAACGATAATTGGTAACATTTAAGCGAATCAATGTTATTGTATTTACATATAATTTTGGTAAATGTAAAACGAGTTGCCGCCGACATAATTTATCTCTCATGACAAAGCAATACCTCTGTAATCAAAGGTTTTATTTGTCAACATTAGAAAATAGTAATAAATTAAATCTCTTCGGTAGCGTAGAGGTTAGTGTGCATGGCTGGCAATCCAGGGAATGCGGGTTCGATTCCCGCGTCTGTTGGAGTTTTAAAAATCCAAAAGTGCAGAACTGGATGCCCATTGGGTTCAGCAATTGTCTGATAAATAATTCTCGTGAAAAATAATCCGCAAGACGTCTTCACATTACGGGAATACATATAATCCAATTTAGGAGTGGATATCTTGACACCATACGCTCTACTTTGGAAGCAAACATGGCATAAAAAAAGTAACACAAATATGGATTTTGATGTGACAATATAGTTGTTTTCATCTTCTGTAAAATTTGTGTCGTGTGGTATACGAGGCATTTAATTTTTCTTCATTACTATTTTTAAAATGTGACGCACTGTTTTTAAACTCAAATAGATTATTTCTTATCAAGAACAGCGTAAGTATTAACATATTAGTTTTGTCTTGCAAATAAAATAATCGAACCTGCGATTGTCTGGCTACGAAACGAAAACGCAACCTTCCGGATACCGGAGAGATAATTTTATTGATTTGTGGTAAAATTAACAGTTTGCATTTCGACCAAATACTTAGTACCCAGTGAGACAACTCGTGGGTAAATAATCATTAGATTAGTTACGCTAAACTATTGTATTTAACTGAAGCATTGTTTGGATTACAACGAAGTAAACTTGTGCCACTGTAATAATATGTCGACATTAATAATAAGATAAATGTCGACCACAAATGACGTTAGTTTATTTGAGTTACTTGTATAATACTACCGCGATACGAGATAAGCGTCGGAAAGCCTTCATTTGATAGTGGATAGACGACGATTTATAATTATAAAAGGTCACTTCGTAAGCCGTCCAAATTACCAAACTTTTAAGTAGGCAATAAAAACATTCCAAAATAACGTGGGGTCACTAATTAGGGATTCGGAAGTTTTTATTTTTATCGCTTGGGAGCTTCGGTTGATTAAATACGAAGTTTACTACTGATCCAGATTCTGCATCAAAGCCGTTCAGTTAAAATAAAATAATGTTAACAGGATTAAAATCCATGTCCCTAAACGAAAGACGTGAGGATTGGCCTAAAAGCTTTGGGTTACATACCATCACCAGATTGACAAAATAGTACACATGTGCGCACAAAAAAGCTGATCAAACAATTTTAAGTTTTTGATAAATGGTTTGTAAAAAATACACTTGGAATGATACGTCAACAGAAACGCAGTTTATTTTAGATGTATACAACGCTTATTGGAGATTTTAATAACTGAGCAATTAATATCTAAAACTAAGGTATCTTGCTTTACAAGAAATCAACATATTATATATATATATATAATATATACTGTCTAGTGATGACACAAAATATGCACATTGATAATAAATGTCGACACATCTTACTTACATGCGTGCTTAGAATAAATTATTGAAAATGATCCTATATATTCCGAAATACATTTCAATATGTCATTATGAAATGAATCATGAAAGAATACTTCGGTGTTATCTAAATGATTTTTAAAACCAACCGAACATGCAAAATAAAATATGTAATCGATGAGTTAACAATTTATAGCGTTTTCAGGCCGCGGGCACGATAGATATCGCGGAGACAGAGCGACGGCGACAGAACCACTAAAACAGAGATGCAAAATGGCTATAAATATGTGAGTGAGTAAGTGAGCGACTTGTTGTGACTGACGCGCTGCCGAAATTGCTCACTCACGTATTTACAGCTATTTTGCATCTCTGTCATGGTCGCTTTGACGCGGACGCTCAGCTATCCTCCCGCCGGCCTAAGATCATACTAGATTAACGCAGTCATCAAGTACACTCGGCGTGTGCCAACCCATACCTCTGGTATGTTCTTGTCACCTGAAAGACACTGGGCTCTATGAACATATGGCACGTAGAAAGTAGTTGACGGGAAAGCAAATATTAATTATTTATTTATCTCTCTCTAGCAACATCAAAAAAATATATTTCTATCTCAAGACACAATTTTTCGTTACATTTTGTTTTTATTTAATCATTACATCTACAAACTAACCCCGGTAGGACATAAATAATCCCATAATTTAGTTTTCTGTCTTATAAGAATTACATTGACCATCGAATAAATAAAATATCTAAGGAAATAAATTAGACGCGTTGTATTGCGAGAGCTGTGTAAGGATTTATTTGTACCGGGGCGCAAGATTAGGGGAAGGTCAGGATAAGATAAGGGTGATTCTAATCCAAACTGACGATGAAAGACCCTTCGATAGTGCTAAAAGGTGTTCGATCAACCGAAGAACTGACAAAACAGACGAAGTTTCGTAAGTAGCCCGGCTTTATATTTCATGTATACGTCATTTATTTATCGATTTAACCATTCCGGTCGAACCGGCGTATTGTTGTGCCGTGTCAGGCATTGCTATTCAAATTGAGTTCATATCACATTTGGTTTGAATATTGAAATATAATAACCTATACAACTCCCATTAGGGTAAATTACTTGGCAAATCATTACAGCTAAATTACACTGATTGTATAATTTACATTGAAATTTATTTTCACGATCTTAATAAAAATGTGAAATATTTGTAATATTACACAGTAGCTTCTTTTACCTTGTCCGTTCGGAAAGTGGAGCATATATATCTATTTATAGAGTGTGAAGATGTTTGCTCCAAACGTAAAGAATGTCGTCGCCAATATTGCAGGTAACACGTATCTTTTGGTTTAAGTCATATTGTAAAGTATATTTTTTTTTTGCAATATCTTGTATTATTTATACACTTCTGCATTAACACGTAAGTTTATAAGACGTGCTTAAATTATGTGTCGATGCAAAAATGTGCCAATAATACAAGAAATACAAAAAAAAAAAAACATTAATTTACAAAGTGACTTAAGCCAAAAAATCAAGATACGTGTTCCTGCTATATTGACGACGATATGGATCTCTGCAATGTAAAGACAAGTCTTAAGAGATTATTTTCACGAGAATTGACTGTCAGACCATTCAACCCAATGCAATTCTGAATTTCCAGATTTAAAAAAATCCAAATGTGAGAATCGAGCCCGCATTTTCCAGATATGAGGCGTGTACGCTAATCTCTATGCTATCGGGGAGACACGGTGGCTATTTCATAATACTATGTATTATAAATTATAAATTTTGCGGCGCGCATACCCACATAAGTTATAAGCAGGTGTAATCCACACTAGTACGCAATGTCGAAAAAAATCATAACCCATGAGTTGTGTTTTAACATCTCGCTTGCGTCTTAATAGGGAGTAGTCTCACTGACGTGCAGTCACAGATAATCGTGTTTAATATATATAATTAACCAACGCTATCCAATATCAATTTCTAAGCATTGTTTGTCTATTTATAAGGAGACTAAAAAACGGAAAAATATACTATTAAAATGAATGTATAATCATTTCAACGTGTTATCAATTAATCATATGTATTATATTACCATTAATTCGATGGCGTCCGAATTCCTACAGATGTGGACATTTGTGAGATTACACAAACTTTGCAAAGCAAATTGACGTATCAATCAATGATAACATTTTTGTTTGTAGAATTGAACATTGAAATGCTACATGCGTTTTGGGGTCAATGCAGAAACGATAGCGATTATCAAAAGCATATTTAAATATTAACAATATAAATAATAAATTCCTAGCAGTATAATCAGTATAATCAAGTAAAACTGCCATTTATTTTAAATGGATTTTTTTAAAATATTTTCATGGTTGTCTGTTATGAGAATATAATTATCTTCACGAACGTAAGTATGAGCGAGCCACAACATTTACATATTTTACGAAAAATTAGATTTTTGAGGGGTCATTTAAAAAGGAGGAAGTGACGCTAATCCTGACGATCAATATTAACGTGTAAATAGCAATTTATGTATTGAATGTTGTCGTTAAAACATCGTTTTAATCAATTCGTTTATGTTATGATAACATATCGTACGATATTATAGGGTTTTATGTGTCTGATCGAAAAAAAATATTTAAGATCCGTAAATTGTTTCTCATAACCAACTTATGAAATGCATTGCCATGAGAATCGTAATACGGATAAGTTAAGCCGAAATCAGGGGTAGTAGTTTCAAGAATCCAATCGTGTGACAAGGAATCGTATACAATTTCGGTCTAGATCGGTTTATGAGCCGCCGGAGGGCGGGCTTTCCGTAACGCAAGGGTTAGGTTAGGCAATTATTATTAATGAAAACTTGGATTCCACGGTTAGTTATTTGTAAACTTTATAATGCACAAATTAAGAGCCAGTGGATTAAACAAATTTCAACGATAATAGCCATCGCGGTCTACCCAAATCGTATTCAAGTGAGTCAAAGTCAGTAAAATTAATAACGATTTTGATGTCGATATCGCAGAACGTACGTTTCTTTTCATGAAAACTTTTACAATTTAGAATCAATTTTTGTTACACTAATCAAAGGGGATTCTTTATATGTAAATTTCAATCGAAAGTGATACACAATATGGTCACCGATTTTATTCGAACTACAAAATATGTAGGCGTGTAGCCGTTTTGTCCTGAAGGTACATTTTTTGAAAAGATACGCGCAATTACGTAAGGAAATTTTAAATTAGATATTTACATTTTACTTTTATGACCTGTCCCTGACAAATTGAAGCTGCGATGCTGGACCTGGCTCGGCCACATATTGCGGACGCCTCAAGAGAGTCTGAACCTGACCTGCTTATTCTTTAGGCTGACCGGTCGTTGGTATCCCGGAACACTACTAAATACTATCTATAGAATGTATTCGGCGGAGTTACGGGATGCAGGTATGACCTGGGAGGACGCAAGAATACTGGCGAGAGTCAGGGATTGTCCATATGTTCCACTTAGGGAGCGAACATGGAAGAAGATATGTATTGCGAAACGAAATCGTACATGATTTTCTTTCTTTCGAATACAAATTTAGTTTTATAAAACTATTTGTCACATTAATGATAAATTTATTTCATTATTATTAAAAAGGTTATCATTATGTGGTCTCACAGGATGACCTGGATATGAGTTGCTTTGAATAATAATGATGTTTGCAACGTACAACATATTTCGGTTGTTCAATACATGTCATAACAATAATATGTGCCATATAGATGGGCAAACAAAGGCCCGCGGGTCAGATGCAGCCCACTCATAAATAACAAAAATCATCAATCCTAAAAAAGTTTTCCATCACTGGTTTAATACAAAGAAAGTGTATGGCCAGTTATTATCGGATTTTAGTTATCGTATACCTTTACTTTATAAATTTATGCTGAAAAAAATTGTACGAATAAATTACGTATTTGAGAAGATATTATCTCATCTTAGAATGAAAACCTTGAATTCTCCAGACGTTTCAAAGCTTTAAATTGGATTTTCTTAAAGCACACAATATCATATCTTTGCACTATCATCGACGAGGAAACAAGTTTTATTGTTAAAAAAAAAACAACATTAGTCAAAAAGACATTTCTTATCTTAATATCGATTAATTATAGTACATTTCCAAGTCTGCCTGCGTCGCGAGGGAAACGTGTTTCCTTAATTTATTTGGAACATAAAAAATACACTTTCATTTATTTCGTTTTATTCTTGAATTGACATTTTAACTGGGTATATTTTAATTAAATAATAATATTATTATGAATCTTGGTTCGCTTCGTCTCGTTTTGTGTCACGGACAAACAATGCCGGAATTAAAGGGATTTGGGGAAATTACTTTTACTCCCGCAATTTATATTATACACCATGATATTAGCTGCAAGGGGCCACCTTTGCGAAGAGCACAGAGGAGCCAGTTGACAACCGGCTCGCTTTAAATTTTACCATCTTAACAAACCTATAACTTAAATGGTTATTTTTTACACGAGTCCATGTGAATTATGTTAGGTTGGTTTTTTGTTTTTGTTTAATTAATGTTTTTTTTATGATTTTTCGGTGATTTCGGTGGGGGGAAGCATTATCGGAGGGATAATAATTGTCCTGAACAATTATTCGGCAAGTATATAATCGATCTCAAAGGGTATAGATATAGTCCCCATTTATCCCGAGCGATTGTTTTGTGCACCCGTTCAATCTATGGGGTACATTTCACGCATTAATATGAATTTACGTGTTGATTTGTTGCAGATACGAGATTAAAACTCACAACCCGTGGTTCAGAGTGATTACGCACGGAACTATATATAGCAGGCGATACACTATATCACTTAATAATACGGCACTTGACATCACAAAAACAATCTGTAAATTTGTTATTTATTTTTATTATAATATTTGAACAAATATTCAGTTCGCTTTTTTATTAAAAGAAATGGCGTGGATGTATTCGGGTTAATAAAGTTAATTATCTACCAGTGAAATATGTACCTTAATAAAATTACAAGATTTCGGACTTAAATGTTATACCACTTACCAGCCTAAAATTGATACGGGCCCTAAAACAGCTAAATAAATTATGTACGTTCACGTGCCCATATTAAATGTTGATACAACCATGCTACGGATACATCGGATAACCTTTGATTGCTATTAAGCAATTCGAAGAATGTACATTGAAACTTGACACTCGTAAAACCGCCCCCTTGAAAAAATGATGGTATTCTCAGACGTTGGTGATTCGTTTTTTTTTATTTACATATTGGAACAAAATTTTCATCCGAATCAAACAGCTAAATTATGTTTATTGAATTGGACTGTCATATATACGTATCTAAAATATGACATATCCGCGACTTCTGATTGATGTGTTTTAACCAAGGAAATCTAATTCAATTCAAAATATAATATAAATAAAATTCTGCGAAAGAATGGCAATAATGTATAAGTTTTGTAAAATACTTACATATAATTATGCACATATTACTTTTACTTCATTAAAAACTTCATTGCAGTAAAAAAAAAACAATTATATTCTGACACATGGACAAATTAAAACCCTTACTATCTACAAAGCAATTAACATTATAAAACGGAAAATACACGTGTGTTTCTATCTCGCCACAAAAACCCCTCCCAAAAAGAAACAATGGCGAGGTGAAACTTTCACATGACATTAAGGCTGCTATTTCTAAATGTTCAACATACATTATCGCCGATAATCAACTTAAGATATAATAAACAGCCAAGTATTGAAATTAAAAATTAACAGCATGAATAAAATTATTTTGACTATAGAATGAGTTTGTATCTATCCCAGCTGAACCCGGGAGATAAATTTAGTATGTGTATACATTAATTAATAGAAAACGCGCATTTTTTTTACATTTATATCATTAAAGATGAATTAAAATTAAACCCATACGTGTAAGTTATTTATTGTCGACAAAGACTTACAAAGTTAAATATTTTAGAAATACGTTCTTGTAACATGCTTTCTTAGAACCTTCAGTGTATTTTTGTATCCGTATGAATCGAGTCGAGTCTTCAGCTTTATCGGTTATATTTATAACTTAATTTGGTATAATATTCAAGTTATTTTTTGATATTCGAACGAAAAGAGATACAACTATCTCCTAAATATTTAAATGGAATGTCGCAGAAGACATCAAAATATAACGATGAAACACGGCGAAGCTTGCAGAAGAGAATCTATAAAACAGCTTGTCAATATCATACTAACGATGTGGATTGGTAACTGACTGGCCACTGCAATTTATTCATTCCAAAACCTGTTATGCCGGCGGAGAAAAACGTCTATTGAATCATTCAATGGAGTAATGATCACCTCCGTGAGCAGGCGAGTATCTAAAAATTTGTTTAACTCAAACGGCGACTAAACTCAAATTGTTTTATAGTGATGTCATGATCGTTTGGTCAACCTTACCCCGGCTGATAATATTGCACGCCAGCGATTGCAAACCATTTCAGAATTCACTCCTGTAAACACTGTCTTGTCGTGGTTGCCGAACTCAATTGAGCGCGTGGGCCGTATTTCGATATTGAAAGTGCCAGTTGAACCGAATCGTAAAACGAGACTCAAAAGTTATAACTATATTGAAATATGTATGAGTACATTGAAAGTAGCTAAAGTTTCTAAAGGGGACAGGACAACAACCAAGTTAAGTGAATATCATTACCCTAGGATCAATCTGCGAGTGAACGAAATCCGCTTTTACTTTTCCCTTTTATGTACTATGCTAGCCCGTTCATACCGAGTCCTTTGTAACCATTTGATTTCTAGATTTTTAAATCAATAGTATTGAAGCTATACATCTTGCATATCCATTTCGAGTTTATAAAAACTTAAAGCAAACTCTTGTTTGTCCTTTACCAACAAAATTTTGTTTTTTATCGTGATAATCGCCATGTAAATAAATAATATACTAAAACCAAATCAGTAAATCACATTTTTGAGAATACAATCCCAATATCTTAGCAACTTGGAAGCGTTCATTTTTACCACATTATTAAATGAATACGAAAATATAACACTTTATTTGGATGTTTTAAGAAACATAACTTGTTACATACAAGTAAAAATGATCTTAACTGTATTTAATTCTTACATTAACAGCTTTAGTTGCCCGCCACTACGGTGAATAGTAAGTAACATTAGCAAAACAAGTTGGTATATCCACAACAATGGCGCATTCATATTAAAATAAATAAATTCAAGGACGCCGATTGCAGCAATCTCTTCAAATGCATGCATAACATTGTCGATAACAACCAATATAATGTTGGTCACAAATGATGCGAGGCATTGAAAATGAATCATTTCACCGATTGAGCACACTTTTATGACCGCATATTACAAATATATTTTAGCATTACGTTGAACAATCGCCACGCGAGGGAACGAGTCATTCTGTGTATATATATATAAATAATAATATAATTAATATCGTTTTTTCACGATATAACGAAGGCATACAAAATACCACAAACATTTAATAGTCCCCTCATAAATCTATAATGTACTTTAGAACAAACTAAACAACATGTTTGTCTAACTGTTAAAGTTATATTCGACATGGTTGAAATCGACCACGAGCAGGAAATTAGCTGGATACAAAAGAGGAATGGGCAGAAACATAGTTGCGACGACAAGTGACCTTTCTTTAGTAAGATCTGGCCCATTTTCCTCACACGGTGGACTACTATTTAACACAACCCTACGAGCATTCACTATTGATTTTAAAACGTACATTTTTAATGAAATCTTAATTGAAAGTGAGGAGAATTTTATCCGTTGTAGTTCATCAATCAAGTACAGTGGTGTAACTAACATGAAGCGTGTTTCAAAGCAACACCCCATAATATCAGTTGGAATACGATAAATTATTTGTGATTCGTATGATGATTATATGCTCCATAATTACAACTTTCGATGGCCAAATTATACAAGATTTGTATTTTGAAAAAATCAATCAATCTTCTCGTGAAGATACTGTTTCAATTTACTCTATAAATAGATAGTAGATACAACTTCCTGTAGCGGAATAGGTCGAAAATTGGAAAGCAGTTTGAAGGGATCAACGTGTCACAATGTGACCATCCTCAACACCTACTTGTAGGATCGCGAACGTGGCGGTTGTCTCGGTTTGGACAAGTTCATTAAATTTGGCCAACGCGGTGCACGGAGTCTAAAATTAGTCGTTAGTAATGGTGCAGGAGCGTGTCCTGCGTCACAATATTGGACACGTGTACGGGACGGGTGCGCCTTTGCCTTCACCGCGGGCGTGGTGTAAATTATTTTAGTAGTGGTTTACGTTTCAATAATTTTGCACGTCCATTTACAACATATTGGATCAACACGTTTAACAAAATATGAAATTGCAATGCAATTGCAATAAATCGAATATACTCATAGCAAGCAAACTATCCTAATTATAATAATGCACAGCACAAATGATTATGGTATTATAAATTATTTGAGTTGATATTTTGTAATTAATATTTTCGACTGATGGTGCTTGATGGAAATTGATTTTAAATTCAGAATTTGATATTTTGTACATTAAAAATTTGCAATAATGACTTACTATTCTACAGTGTCTATTATGTAAGTCAATCTTAAGGTCCCAGGTTTATCCCTAGATTTATTGGATGAACATATGTGTACGGCAGCCGGTAATGATTATCTATCCAGACCATAACAATGGAATTATTTAGAGATATTTATGCCTACCTAAAAAAACTGAGGATATTGGTGCCTCCACACACTTTCATCCGTAATGCTTTGGACAGCGCGGAAGTACTGCGGTTACGATTTAGTTTTGTTTTATTGAACAGTATATGTATGCACATGACGTTGTATACCAAACGCAAGTAAATAAAGGTCCTCATAATTGAAGAAAGGCCACAAACCAGGTTCCCTCATGCGCCTGATCCACCACAGAAGATGTCTCAGAAAGTAAATTCGAGCTATACCAAACTTGAGCGTTTTTAGGTCGACATTAGAATGTGTTGGTTCGATGATTATAACTGTTGATCTGTTAAGATCGTTGAGATGTCACGTTATGTCGCACAGTGTCAGTATCAACAATGTTAAAGCGTATGTCTATACATCTATAAAGCTATCATATATGAAGATAGTCGAGTCTAAATGTTTTAATTATTTTTAATCGAGTTTAGATAAGAAGCCGTTATTTATAGACTAATAATATATCAGATTAAAATAATACGGTATAAATATGGAATCAATATCGTTTTGATGGTCGATAGTAATTTATTTTGCATTTTCTACAAGTGGGTTAAAGTGGAAATTATCTCTCAACATTTTTTGCTTTGATGACAAAAAGTTGGTAAACGGACGCGTTATTAAATAGGACTTAGTCCAAGTTCCGCATATTTATAAAAATCCACTAATCTTTAATGAATATTATAAATATAGATGGATTCTCGTATGGGTCGAATGAGTAGCCACAACATAAACAAATTATTCAGTTCAGTTGAATGGATCAATTGGTTGATTTCTGTGGATGAAATCGATCGAATGTTGAAATAAGTGCGGATCAGGCACATACTGATGGATATGATACAATAATTATCATAATAACGTTTATAGCAAACTGGTCTAAATAAAATTATCAGAATTTCGCGTGAATTTTCGGATTCGATCAATATTTGTCGCTGTAACAGTGTAACGTGACATATCACGAATGTGGCGAAATGGCATGAATTATCTATGATAAAAAAAAAACATTAAAATAGCGGCATACTGAATATTATCATTTATTTCAACATCCTGTCATTTTCAACGGGAAACCGGCCGGCAATAATTAGGAGTTATTTCTGACAGTGAACACATTGTATCAAATTTATGCTAGATAGCTTAGCTCGCATAGCATTTATTTCGCCGGTATCGTGTTGAAATTCACAAATTAGAATGGGTTATTTATTTAAAGATAATTTTTGTGAAAAATGGAAACGATAAATGTCGGCCAATTTTACTAGAGATTGAGTTGGAATATTGTAGAGTGCAGTCGGAAAAAAATATAGGAAATTTTAATTTTAGTATTTATTTTCATAATTTACTAAGACAAGAAGTATTCCTTTCGTTATTTATTTTTTTACTTTCGTCACTCATAAAAACTATCTTTTTATATGCTACTATTAAGTAATAAAATAATTTTTGAACCGTTTGAAACGCGATATAGCGGCAATTGGCCGTATACGATTTTTATTGCTGATAACACAATACTATGGAAATGGACAAGGTATTTTTATTTCGTCCGCTCGAGGCATGGCAGCACGTGGATCTCCACGGTGTGAAAAACTATCTTGACAGATACCCTCAACCCATTGGGAATCGATGCCCTAAATGAGTAATAAAAACACGTTAATTTTTTTATACTACTGCGGGAGTCAAGCTCGACCTCCGACAAGCGTGCGTGCTTTTTCCACTCGGGAGACAAATAAATAGTGATGTAATAGAAGTATCTAAGTAAATAAAAATTCAATACTGTAAAAAATATTATATGTATATATATATATATTAATCGTTGATACTTGCTTCCTCCCACCACGTGTCAAGTATCCACACCCGTTATACCGTGACGTCATCCGCGTAACTAACGTGGTGTGCTCTACAAAGTGCCAGAAGTGTATCAGGAGCAATTTTTTGGTTGGCGTGTACTAGAGCAGTGCTTCCCAAATTGGGGGCCGCAGGATTTCTCGCGGGGTCCACGAAAATATTCAGTACAAGGTACAAATATTCATTTATGAATTAGGGAGTGTATATATTTAAGTCTGTTACACAGAGAAGCACTGCACTAGAGTGTTCGCGATTCCTATTATAATTAATTAAGCTCCATTGATATCTAGCGTTGTTAATACTATTATATATTGGACAAGTTGGTAAGGCCTGGGGTTTAAGTCCCACAACTGTTCATGGACTGGGTACCAAATGTCTTGAGCGATGCTAGAAAAAAATTATCAGTCCAAAATAAATCTCTACATTGTAGAGATTCACGTGTTCCACGTGCGAATCGGAAACGATTTAAAGAATATTCATAAATACAAACAAATGTATTATTCTATTTTATTACTATAGAGTAACTATGTGTTTATTTTAAAGAAGAATCAATGTTCAAATAGCAATATCCGATTGAAAAAGAGCGGATAGGAAACTAGTTTAGTAATTCGACCCCCGTTGGGTTCAGATTTGGGGAAAGATAAGTGACAAATCCATTCTGTATTGAAAACTGCTTCTATATTCGCACAAACGCCGTCATTGTCGTACCCTATCTCCCGTCTTATCTTGCAACCGCGCGGTTGGCGTCGATACAACGCGGACAATTCAATAGTAGACACAGTTTTTTCAATTCAGTACAAATAAAATACACTTACATTAATTGTAACCCAAATTTACAGCTCGCCGGAATAACGCATTACAAGAAAATCGGCATAACAACTTATTCAACGGAAATAACACACTTTGCTCACTGCCTTTTTGTAAATTAGACTTATTTTGAAAATAACAACCAACAGTAAAATGTAAATCTTAATAAATTAAACGATAAGCTATGTTAAAATTTTATAATTAGGGATACATTTCTCTCTGTTTACAATTGAACGATTATATTCAATTTGGTGATGGTGTCAACGTCAAAATTGATAGCCACGAATGAAATTCAAAACAATTTATCATAGGCCGTAAATAAAACTATTTTTCTCAAAAAAAAATCTGAATTGAAAGACTCAGCTTTAATTATTAGCTGTAATTTGTCATTGATAAGATTGGCTTTAGGATATCTTCGATACGCTTTATAACGATATCATAAATCATTAGAGTATATAAATTGTAATACAGCAAAAAATAACGTTTTGTGCCTATCGTAGAAGATCGATCAAAGACTAGTCCATACAAATGTTACGGTACGGGCATTACTAAAAAGCTTAAATTGTATATAAAGAAAATAGTTTGCTGACAAACTGTGGGACGAGTGGACAACATCTATAATATACATTTCAAGAATTTAATTAGAGATACAACCGCAATCTGCTAGATCGGCGGATCGAACAATAGGTACAGTAATTTACGACAGCCCAAGTATGAAATGAGGAGGTATGGCGTGATGTTTTTCGATCGCAAAAGACGCCTGTTTACGGTAAAACAAAATGACAATTCTTCAAAATCGAACAATAAATAAAAAATATCGATCATTTTAATGATGTTAAAATCAAATTTCAAACAGTAGTTTAATACGCATGAATAATGGATTCAAATTGAATTGATAAGACATAAAGATAACATTGATCTTAATCCTCGTCCAAACATTTTGCAATATGTATATCTTTTAGATTTATATATTTAATAGTTCCGATTAATTTACGATAACGCTACCCTTCATATGTGTCCGATAACATACCCACGTAGTTATTCTTACGTGAGTATATATTTTATTTGTGATAATTGATAACCGTGTTCAAATGCTCACATTCGATTTGATACGTCGATCACCAACTTAAACGGTCAGCTGATAACGTGACGTGACACGATATCGGAAGCGAGATAATAATTGATGGTGCCTAAATTATAAACCTCGACGATATTGAATCGGACAAGACGGAAGAACACAGCTGCAAAATTAATTACACTCGCTTTATTGCGACTAAGAAATGGAAAATAATAATTGATGACGCCATTGTCGAAATTAATGTGTACTGCCGTAAAATATCTACGAAGGTTCGTTGTGAATTAATTTACACAGCTTCTGGCTGTATGAATTTATTTTCTTATTATATATTATATATATACGCTTAAATGGCATCGTCGAAAAATACATGGTGGAAATTATTGTATATAGTTTTAAAAAAAAGAGAATAGTTCGATGTTATTACATAATATAAAATTGTCGGCACTATTCATAGCGGTCGAGTTATAAATAAGAAATTCAATCAGTTGAAAGTAAACACTTTAACTAGAGCGCATCATCGTGGTGAAAATGCAAAATAAAAAAAATGTATGTACGCAAGAAAAAGCTGCTGTCAGCGCGCGAGAATGCATACAAAAAGCTCGCGTTGCACTTGCTTGGCAGGGACTTTGCTTTGTAGGATATGTATATGGGACGCGATCGCTGGTAAGCGACGTCGGGGACAGAATTTGACGCCCGAGTAACGTTGGCAAAAGGCTAAAAATAGCCTAAAAAGATTGACGGGGACGACGCTTTCGGATAGCACATAAAAGCCTAATATTTCAATAGTTTTATCACGTTGGATAAAAACTAAAATCACGGTTTGCAATACACTAATTTTTCTAGAAAATGTCAAGTGAAAATCACTTTGTTAGCAATCGTTTCAGGCTAGTAAAACATTAGCCATTCATAATATAAAATTTAAATATTATTTTGTGCTGTGAATTACCAAGAAACGTGTTTATAATAACTACCTATCTACAATGAATTACTTAGCAAAAAGGTTTCAATTTTAGATATGCCTTTACGGATGCGGCATACTGAAAGGCTGTGTCAGGCTATTATTTGTACTAAGTGCTTTAATGAATGAAGATAATTCCGATTTCATCAGATTACTGATTTTAACTCGACTAGACTGTGTGAGTAGTCCTTTAAGAGAGGAAAGAGAAAAAAAAAACAGTTTAGGTAACTGATAGATTCTTCACACATTATGTTTGTAAAAAAATGGAACGTACCCCTATATGTGTAATGGGATTCAGCGGTCTCAAAAGCTGGTAGAATCTGATGCACAACTCACCTGTAAAAGGAAAACAATAATATAATTATAAAATGTATTTAAATTCACTAAAATTTACGTATACGACTGAATAGGTTCACTTCTTAATAATAACAATGTGAAGTATATGTAGGATTTTCAATGTCGTGTGTGATCAGTCGCAGCGGATACTAGATTATGGAAATAATGACATTCGGCTACTAATCAAAACGATACAACTGAATTGTGACGTTCGTTCTCTATATATTTCGAATGTCAGTTTTTGATTTCTTGTTGGTAACTTTAGTAAAATAATTTCGAGTCTTTTTTGCCATTTCTCACTCGCTACCAAACCCAGGTATAATAAAGAAAATGGGTCATTAAAAATGTTTCTTTCGCAATGGAAAACCATGCATCCGGCCCTGAATCGGTTACAACTACACTACACAGTTTTCATACTCATACACTTTTCACTTTCAACTTGGGAGAGGCAAATATAATGAATGAAGGATGCCTGTTTTCGCTTCCGGAGAGTGGCGTTATCGACCTGCGGGGGCTGCGAACCGTGACGCCAAAGCATATTTTTTTTTTCTGTTCATCAATCGGCTGCCTACTGACAGCAGCTTTTTACGAAAGCTCGCGTACAGAAAATAAGATAGCTAATCGTGGAAGTGTTTTGCTAACAATCGATTATAATGCTATTTCGCGAAAATATCTACTTAAGCCTGGGCTAAAAAGCTTTTGCCTTCCATGTCGCTCAAATAAAGAATTACAATATGGCATGCTAGTCGCAAAAACATTCAACGAAGGTTATCGGGCAACGTTTATGCAGGTCACAAGAGATAAATACAGTTTGTAGTAGACCAGTATGTACATACATAAGTCTTGTTTATTTCGTGGCCGCGTATCACGGTTGGCGAATATATCGTTGGTACCACGAGGATGGGTCATATACACTATGAAGTCATTCGAGAATTAAGAAATGAAAAGATTTCCATATTAAAAGCCTACTTTACTACTTTTTTACCTACTTCACGAACTCCATTTCATCGTCTTCTAATTTCTTCAACCAACCGTATACGTTGACGTAACAAGCAGAATTGCGAGAGAAACAAATCCACATAATGTTAGTTACAATAGATTGCCATTAGAGAGCGCGTGCGATTTATTTGGCATGGGATATTTTTAAAATATAAAACGGAATATGGCTTGGACATTTATTCAAATTGAAATGTTGGTCTTAGACATATCCTGATACCAATCTGCTGAGTGATTCGTCTAATGGACGCAAGATCACGGCATCGTATCTCAGTTGAAATAATTTACCATAGATACATTTAAATTAAATGTCGCGAGTGACATTAAAGCATGCCCGTAACCCAAAGAACGACTGAGAATTTAGATTTTTTAGAACGAGTTATATTAAATTAAGTAGCATAATAATATACAGGTATAGAATGAAATTTTGATTAAATTTAGTTAAATGAATAAATAATTAATTCCGAAGAAAAAACAAACTATGCGAGATCGAGAATATTTCAATTTTTGGTGACATAGCCGAACTTTGTATAATATATTCATCACTTCATTAGCTTAGTATTTATTCTTTTAAAATTTTAAGAACTAAAATATTAAATAAAAGAAAATAAACTTTTAATACCTTATACAGAAATATATTTTATTGATTGCAAGTTATTTGGGATATCCAATAATATATTATTGGTGTGTTGAATTTGCGACCAAATCGAAAACGTCCGCGAATCGGTTCCAGATTCACATCCCGAACCAGAATACGATTTTTTAACATTCAAAGGATGCAGGATTGAATACCCAGTCGGTTGAGCGTTTAGCTGACAGCCAATCCTCGTGAAACAGCAATCCGCCAAGATGAGTCTTCACATTCTCGAGATCCATATGTTCCATCTTCGGAAATAAATTATGCTACTAGTCAGTTCTAAGACACCTTCAGAGCCCAGGTTTATAATATAGGTTAAATCTAGCGTAACTCATGGGACGTCAAGATATGTGTATCATACGAATCTATCCGCACCACGTTGAAAATATTCATTGTATTCCGTGAATTGTGTAATTACCATCTCGCTCGCGTTTTAATAGAGATTAATAAGCATGTCTTATTCGCACCTCATAGAAATTTCGCGATTACTGAGTCGGTCAATCAGTAACGAATCAACGTGATTTTATTTATTAAATGAATCAAATTTCACTTAAATCACCTTTACTTGTAATTATTAATGTAAACTAATAAAACGTAAAACGTCTTTAGTTTTAGTGCTTGTTTCGTGAATATAAGCAATACATCAAAGTCGAAGAGAACAACATTGTTTCAAGTAGTAGGAAATATTCGGCAATTTGGTGACACAGCCAAACTTAGTATCGCGATTGAAAAAATAACGTAAAAAAGTTCAAATATCCATTACAAAAGTGGACCTAACCAAATATTACATAAGTATAATGTTACGAAACGTATTCAAGTACTGACAGTGGAAGTGGACAAACCAGATATACCTGAGTCGGTATAGACCGGTCCTAATAATAAATGTGTAATTTATTTATAATAATAAAAAAACGTTCGGAGCGAAATCAAAACTATTTTGGAGGTGATCCGGCTTAATTAAAATTCAAAATCGTGCCACGGCATTAGGCGTAAAAAAATCTGCAAAAGTTCAAAAATACAAAGTGGGGGATAAGAGTTCACTCCAGTGGCGTCTGTCTCCCCCAAATGAAAAGCGGAGGGGCTTAAATATTTAAATACCAAGACTAACATTTAAAAAATATGCTTTCCAGTCTTATAGATATATATAACCTCCAATAAGTAGGTTACTCTTATTTTTCTTAAATAGGTAAAATATAACTAAATAGTTATCTAAAAACATATCTTTATCTTTAAAAAAAACACACATACACACAATTCAATAGCGTCATCATTTTGATACGTTTTGCTATGCTTGTTTATTCGAAAATTGCCAGCGCAACTACTTACCTTCTCTTATACTCACTCAACTTGATTTGGACAAGAAACAAGACTTATCTACTTGTTCCCGGTTGGTATTGATATCGTACCTTTGATATTTCATGCAAGTGTTATCCCCAATGTGTTGTTTTTATCCTAATGTACACTATGTACCACACTTGTAACATAACAAGGTCAGTTATACCTCTTATAATTTACTCACTCCCAGAGTCCGAATAAAGGTCAGGCGATATCGAAAGACGAAAAATGTAATAAGACGATCAATCATTTAGTCTTTAAGTCGACGTAAATCGCACGATAGATTTTAACTCCCTCAACTACATAGAAAGTACTCATAGACGTTTGCGTTAATGATAAAAATATATATATTACGTATACACAACATGATAAAAATATAACTGTATTTTTAAAGGCGCGTGTATTCGTTTATGGCAATTTAGGTCATATAGTATTATACAATATATCCCAGTATATACTATTTTAAGTGTTGTTGTATTTTACACTTACAGTATAACTAGCATTATAAGATATTTCTACACTTACATAGAGATATCTATAATCGATCTGATAGAAACCTTTCGACATTTTCAGGCTTCATGTGTGCATACTACACATAGTAATACGCTAAGAAATGAGAGATGTATTTCCAAAGTTAACTTATTCCACTATGCCATAATTTGATCGAATATATTTTGGATGCTAATATTTTTTTAATTGATTTTTTATGCTGTTTTTCATGCTGTTTCTTTTGTACAAAAAAAAAAAAAATTGCTCAAAATTGTCTCTTTTATATTTTGGCATAGTGGAAAAAGTTCTCTTTGGAAATATACCCCTCAATTATTCGGATACACTCACGCTAAATGTATGCTAAACCGTGTACTCATTTCAAATTGTTTTGAGTTTTAAAAATCCTGTAAGAATTTTATTCATTATAGTCGTCGAACGATTCTAATAAAATAAATGATGATTTCGATTAAATTTTGGGTACGCCGCTTGCGAACTGTCGTTGATTGTTTTGAATTTTTTTGTCTGAATCTACTATAATATATTGTGTAATTAAAGACTGTAGCACTCCAATGTATATTTTCGCCACGCCAAAAAGTCAATAATGGTCAAACACTGTTTCGCTTTGCGACTATAAAATTTCCATATGAATGCGGTAGATCAGGAGGGTTGGATAAAGAGGGACGGTGGTGAGTGGCGGGTGTGAGATGGGGGAGGGCGACGGTTCAGCTGACGTCACAAAAGACAAGGGTGCGGTGGAGAGGTTCACGAAAGCCGGCCGCTCGAGTCACGTGGCTGAGACTTAAACACCGTATACACGTAACCAAGTTTGCCTAAGCAACTCGGACATTCGACGCCCGCATGGTCGATATGAGAAATGAGAGAAAGTCAAATAAAACAATCGCTATCCTGGAAACTTACATATTTATCTTATCGTTCTTTTAGTATGTGGTTCATCTATAAGAAAACTTTAAACGATAAAAACCAATCACACACATATTGCATAATTAACACGTAGTATCAAACAATACTACAATGCTTAACGAGAAAAAATAAAGCATTGCATTTGTTATCCAGAGATTATATACGAGGCAATTTAACTTCTGGTGATTACGAATAAAACGTAAAAATTGCCGAGCTCATCTGCTAAGTCATTAAACATGGTAGTTAACAGTCGAGAAAATATCGAAAAATCTCGCGTTATCTAACGACCTAGCGGTGAACTGCAAAGTTTTACACGAGCCCATTCAAATGCATCTTCAGAGGGATCGAACAAGATGAATAAAGAATGTCACTTTTCACTCAAGGCCCTACATGACGAGAGGAAAGAATTAGTAATGTTGAGAAAGCTAGGTTAATCTATTTTAACTTCTGAATGATCGTAAATCTGCACAGTTCTGCAAAAACTGCACAAAGTAAATTCGGTTTGGTATGGTTAGTTTAATTCTAAGTGGTGAAAAATCTTAAAGGCCCGCAACATAATCACGAATAGAAAAAAATGTTTTACCAAGACAGAGGACAATGAATAAATAACAAGGTAAAGAAAGAGAGTGCCGCTAGAAAGCCACATTTTCGTCAGATGAATTTTATTTTAATGGCCATTAAGAAAGCATGGTTCTTGTGATACTGGTGTAACGTTAGGGTGTTTTACTCCCGGGATCTAAAAATGTCAGCATCAAAATTTAAAGATAAATAAAAGATTTATTTCAATAAAATTGATCGAAACTTGAGAAAATAGTGCATTTTTTAATTTTCATATGGCGCCATTATACTAAAAATGTTTTCGAAAATGACCCTTACGTAACGTCATGTAAAGCTACATAAAAGCTTTTAAAATTGTGAAAATTGAGCGGAGACTTTTTTAAATATTAGTTCATTTTGGGACATGTTTATTATTGAAATGCTGCTTATTTGGATGCTTAAGATTTTTTAAAATTTTTAATAAAAACGACAATAATCGAAGACGTGTGATTTATTCCTACATTTTGTTTCAAGATTAAAATTATATTTATCCGAAATCAGCGCTATAATTAATTATCCGGTTAAATTATCAGTCAAAACTAATTTTATTTTGGCCTGAGAGCAAATAAAGTTTATAATTTTAATTCAATTGATATGAAACTAAAACTTACTATAAAAATGAATAGTTTAAAAAAGTGTATTTTTCCAACCGAGTATTAATACCGGTATTTTAATTTCTATCCGGGAATTGCAAAAACCCTATAGTACAACGTGTAAATACACATTTTTACGATTATCGTAAAAATATTATATTTTTACAGCATAACAGTTACCAACAACACTAGGATTGGTATGTTTCATAACAATACTTTACTTCGGCAGTGTTGAACGAAAATACACGGAATGTAGTTAAGATCGGGGTCATCCCACAACTTTAATTTGATTAAAAGTATATGTAGGTACGCCGTATTTGTTTTTCAATCAAATTAGTTATGAAAAATTAGACACTCAGGAGCACGTTAACATGATTGATCGAGTCAGCGTGTACGTAATAGAACTTCGTCACGATAAGAAAAAAAGTGTTGTCACATGCGTGCATTCAATTTCGAGATTTATATAATATATGGTAGACGTTTCAGCTGTTCAATTTCAAAACCCAGTAAGTGTTTTAACTTCAAATGTTCCGGGCGATTGAAAAACAAGTTCAAGCGTAGAATATGTTCTACCAACACGCGTTTGAAATTTTGAAAAATTTCAAAACAGTTTCTGTGTATCGTTATTTCAGCATTTACGCAATTTAAGTGGTAGACCTGCAAAAGAACGTTCAAAATATGTCATTGGTTTTTGTCATATTGTTAAAATGATACCGAAGACGCACCTAAATTTTAAGCCTTAAAATGCCCCGTAAAGATATGCCATGATATTGTATGCCCTAATATTCGTTGTTTTGGAAAATTCGTTACAGTATACGTTGTAAAATACACATATAATTTACTTTTACGGCTCGTTACGTTAGAATTAAAGTTTATGACTATGTTCGATTTCACGAGTTGCAAATCACAAAAACTAACCTAAACACAACATGGTGTAAGCTGTTCATAGAATTTATCCATTTAGATCATATTTTCATCATAACTGCGCACACTAAATGATATACTATTCGTATGCAGTTTTCTATACGAGAAAATCGGCCCTACGTATTTAGATGTATCGAGCGCATTTTCAATTTAAATTTGCGTGACACAACGTTTAAAGCCTGTCACTCATCGATAGACGAGAAAATCCATATGCAATGAACGACAAGTTGACGTAACGTATACCATTCCACGTGAGACATACACATCATCGAATAATGATAACTTATTATTTGTCTTGCTATTTTTTATTTCTTTCTTTTATATGTAAGGACCATACTGAAAGTATATTTAATTATTTCTATACACATATAAAATAGCAATTTCAGTTTTTGGTTGAATTAAAAAACATCATTTTACCAAAAAAAATCCTAGTAATTTCAAACAAATTCGATCTTACGGTATACAACTAACGTGCAATTAACAGTCGTCATCATTACGATTAGGATATTATAACATTATAGATAAGTCAAATTGAAGGTACTTTCAAGATTCATGGGACTCGTAATTAAGCTGAAAATTTTGTAAGAATTCAACGGTTGTTGACGTTGATTCCTTTCATTTTCTCGTAATGCTATTTATATAAAATTTAACCAGTTGGAGCATGCCACTAAGGGTCAAAACAGACTAACCACAACGTAAATTTCACTCAATTCTTAGCTGACATGTGTGCGAATTTTACACAAACCACGCCGAGGCCTTGCGGTTTACGTTGTGATCTTACATTTTTATTCTGCATTCAATTTATATTAAAACACACAGAACAAAACTTAAATGTTAATGTCTATATATTAAAGGCATCCGTTTACGGTCGCTAATACTGCAATATAATAACTAAGCATTTTAGGAAAATTATATACGAAAAAACTTGCGTATTTGAATACCTTTGTACGATTTAAATGAATTAACAACTATCAGACGTTACGTGCGGGCTACAGAACAAATTCTAAGTAGCCCTTTGATAATGTCAGTTAGCACAGGCGATCGAGTTTTGCGTAACATCGTAGGTAGCGATGCCCATTATAAAGCCGGCTTAAGAAGTGGGCGAACCACCATACACAACCAATTTACTAAAAAGGGTTCCATAAATCCGTTGTTTACATGTTTCCAGCCACTGTTTACCGGGCGAGGTATGATATCAAAGTTACGTAAGGCACTTTGTTTTCGATTATGCTAATACAGAAGAAAATGTCCCGACGATGAATTATTAAACATCCATATTGTTGTGTGTTGTTCGCTATTGTTGTTGAATTTATTTAGACTCCGGCGACGAGCGCTCGCAAGTTTTGATTATAATAATTTTCCGAAGGAATCCCAATTAAATTATATTGACAACACGAAACATCAAACATTAGATTTGAAAATTGATACTGATCACATGAGGTGAGAAGGCATCAACATTATCATCTGTGGAAGAAAAAAGGACGCGACTCTCAGTTTATTTAAAATAGCTTTTTTCAATAATAACGATGTATACACAATTATATACATTTTGTCAAAAAAAATGTAAACTGAAACTTTCAAATTAGTTTTTAAATTTAGCTTTTAAGTTTA
>JAGVSQ010000341.1:3815-30916 GCA_022683975.1 Rhyacophila evoluta
ATAATAGAATATTGAATATTCAAACATCCAATAGATTTAACTCGAAAACATATTGCTAAAAACCTTCTATAATTTATAATATTTTACTGTAAAGAATTATAACATTACATACCTTAGAAATAATTAAGTTGGTGCAGTGATTACATGTGTGTACACTCGCGTTTGCACATTGCTCGGAAACGGAAGAATCTTGTTCAAGATATAAATATATACAGTGATTTACATTTGTATTCGTACGGTTACCATTATGGAAAGAAATGTGTTTTTAATATTGCGTAATGTATTTAAATATTTTTAGTTTTGTTCATTCAAGTCTATGACATAACAAATAAAATTCTTTGTAAAAGTTGGAAACCAAATTAGAAGCAACAAATACACCACCAATATATTAGGAGGAACAAAATCAAACTATTTCGTTGACTATTAACCATTAACCCCTTGATTGCTGGGCAACGATATATTCTCGTTCGAGATATCAAAAAAAGTGCTTAATAAATATATATTTTTAACAAACATAGATATAAATGATTTTTCGTGGTCAATTTCTGGTAATGATTTTAAGATGTTTAAGAGCATCGTAGTAGCCAAAGAGTTGAACAAAATATTTATTTAATATAACTAATTTAGTATGTTATATAATGATCAATATTGTAAAAAAAAATATCATACGCAGTGCCATCCATGGATCAAACAAAAATTCTTACTAATAATAAAAATACTACGTCAGAAGATCATTACGAAAATGCTATAAAATATTGAAGAGTGCATTGATCGCATTCGCCTTTTCAGTGCACAAGTGATGCTGATATTATTTTTATTGCTGCTAAACAGAAGAAGAAGAAAATGAGGATGAGAATACAAATGAATAAGATGTTACTAATTATATTATTCAATATGCTAGTGACTACTGTTGAAACGAAGCGAAAATTTAGTCAATTCTATCCATTGCAAATTGTCTAGACACAATCAGGTGTTCATTAAACATAATATATATTATAAAATCCGCAAATAGTTTTAAGTGTAAAAAACAAGTACAAACGGTAGATTAAATAACACTAAAAAATATTGATTTATGAAATTATTGTAACGGGAACAAAATACTGAATATTAAATTAAGCGGTCGTTTCAAAGACATTAATAACAATTATTAAAACTATTCATTTGATATTAATCGTTTTAAATCGATAGTTCATATTTCTTAAGTGTCTACAATAGATGTATAATTAAATAGTAGAAACGGACGCAAATTGATTTTTTCTTTAAATCATTTACAAAGTGAATTCGTTTTATTATAACCCGTTAGCGCTTGACCGATATTATCTTTTCGTATTAATACACTGGTACTAATTATTGAAATGCAATTGTTACTATGTTATTATAAGGCATTCAAGTTTTTATATGTAATTAATAATTGCATGTATATTAGAAAATCAAATTGATTTCAAAATTACACTTCAAGAAACATTTATTATTCTATGAACAAAAATACTTGAAATAAAAACTTGTATGTAATGGTGCGAGTATAAATTATGGTTCAATAACTATATAACTAGTTATAAGTATGGCCCTATGTAAATTTATGCTAGCCGAAGATTTTGGGTCTATTTCCCACATCTGCCAGATTTTTAAATAAGCACTTAAAAATACAAAAAAGTATACCCATTTGATTGAGCGATTGTCTGACAACCAATTTTCCTTATCTGTTAAAATATGTCATCACATTGCGGAGATTTATATGCTCTACTTTCGGCGCGGAAATCTTCATCCCGTGTGGATATATATTCTCCATATCTGGAGCGGACATATACAAGAATTTTTGGTGTTTTGTAAACATTATTTTCCTGATTTTCTATTGTATAATATTATCAAGAGATGAGATCACACAGTAGATTAACGTTCAGTTTATACTTCCAGTGACTTAGTATTATATTTTGTAGGTGTAATAAATAAAATTATTTTTTTGATTCTGATTACTATGATGAAACAGAATAATATTTAATACTTTTTCACGACGTCCATGATTCCAAAGTAAAAAACTTTATGTTTATTATCATAAGTAGAGAGATTCAAAAATAAACAAAATTAGAAAAAAATCTCATAGTGCTTGGATTTATATTTGTATTAAATTTCGGCATTTTTATTTTGCCTGTTGTAAATATTCTATCAAAAAAAGATAAACGAGAATATTTCATTGCATATATATTTTGGAACCTTTTGTCAAAATATAATTTTTAAAAACAATAGTTCATTTATTAAATTTCACTTACATCGCCTAGTTAATGCAATGTGTTTATTTTAATACCATGTTCGCTCCCAACTTGGAGCATATGGATCGACACAATATCAAGATATCCACTCCGAAAGAGGAGTGTGTATATAGATCTCCGCAATATGAATACGTCTTGACAGATTATTTTTCTCGAGAATTGTTTATCAGAGAAATACTCAACCCAATAGGCATGAAGTCCTGCATTTTCGGATTTTACAAATCCAACAGTTGGATAATCGAACCCGTATTCCCCGGATTGCTAGGCGCGCACGCTACCAACTACACTACCGGGGTGACTAGAGTGTTTATTAATTTCGTATAAACCAATTTCACAAAGATTGAATGATTTCAATGGTACATGGTATAATTCTACATTTATACTAACCATAGCTATTTCTGTAAGTTATGACATCATTACCAACGATACAAATCATATGAGTGAAAAATAGACTTGATAATGGCGTCAATACCATAAATTATTTACGATAAAACAAATCAACACGTAGTCTTATAATTAATATTTAGTATCAATATTTGTAAATGGCTATAATAAAGAGTATATTTTTAATTGAAAAATAAATATAATAATATAATAAAAATATGTATATACATATACCGTCGTTATTAAGGAAATAATCATTAACTCACAAAAAAAATTGGCGCTTTTGTGTATCAAAACAAAATTAGAGAATTTAATGACTCTTTGCATTGTTTTCCCCATGTTATTTCTTATATATTACAGTAAACTACATTAAAAAAAATGCAAATTCGGCATATTAGTTCATTTTTGCAAAAAAGTCTATTTTGGAAATGTTATTTAATGTTAATTTCTTTAACAACGACGGTGTGTTTAAATTGATAATGTTGTCGGGGTGCTTTGATGTGTTTATTTATATAATTAATACATTTCTTTATAGTCTTAACTATGTAGAATATATATTTTAATTTAAAACAGATTATTAAAGATGTCGAAAGATAATTTATTATACTCAAACGATTTCAAAAATTTGCAAACTTCCGAATATTTCAACGTTATCATTTAAAAACCATAAAAAGGTGTATTAGTTTTGAAGTATAAAAAATAGGTTTTTAATTTACTCCGAATATCTCAGGTGTGTCTGAAAGCCGTAGAGATAGACCTGAGGATGTTTTTATTTTTTAACAGGTAACAAGAAGACAAAGGTGTATAAGATTAATGAATACAAATTCGTCTCACCGCCGGGTCCAGAACGTATTCATCTCCCAAAACGATATCTCCTTCAAAATATTCCCCTTCCTCTCCGTCCGCCTCGTCTCCCTCTCTATCACCGGACCCATGATCCACAGCCTCTTTATCAAAATCATTAATCAATAATTTATCATTCTTGCCATAATCAACCGAGTCCCGCTCGGCAATACACTTATCATCACAGTATTTTACAAAATTAGTCCCATTATCCGTTTCAACCGGCCTACAAGTACACAACACGATCAAACGGATAATCAAAAACCAACACAGGTACATCACTATTCCGATTTTTTTTTCCAGAATTTTTCATTAATTTTTGTTTTCAACACTGATTGTTTTACTGGAGTATTCGTCTCATATTTTTCGTAAGGAGTCAGTATACGATCGAGGATTTGAGATAAGGATGGGTAGGATCCTCGGAGTTAAGTGGTCGGTACATGAATATTGACTGGCGACATCAACAGCGTCCGACGTGTGGTGTTTTCGACTGCCTATCTTTTCTCCATAATATCGAGTGGTAGGTGAATTATTAGTGATGGGGTACACATTCTGTATCATCCGGTTCTCTATATATCAATTTAAAAAACATCACATTTTGTTTTATTAGTGAAAACTAATATCAACATTTATGTGGTAGAGTAAATGCTAATACCGTGGAGTAAAAAATGTCTCCCCAGTTAGCGTAATTGGAAACGTGCATGCCTAATAATACGGGAAATGCTGCCTTGGCCACCTGTCGGATTTTTTTAAATCTAAAAATTTAGATCTGGATACCCATTGGATTGAGCAATAATCTGACGAACAATTCTTGCGAAAAATCTGTCAAGACATCTTCACATTACGAGGATCCATATACTCTACTTTCGGAGTGGATATTTTCATACTGTGTATGCTTCACTTTAGGAGCAAACATGGTATAAAAAAATGTACAATGTGTATTCCAAAAATTGTCTACTGCATTGTAACAAGTACACATACTTTCCGTATTTTCATTGGTGTGTGCAATAAAGTATTAGTCAATTTTATATTTCGATAATTCCGATTTGTTATCATATTTTGATTAAATAGTGTAAATGGAAAAAATAAAATAAATAAGAAGATGTGATATTTGTTTGCATATGTTGACTGTAGAACTGAATCTATGCATACTTTTTTGAGTTATCTCAATTTAACAATTAATTTAGTCAGTTACTACATATAGCTAAATGACGAATAAAATGCATATTTTAGCAACCGGTTCGTGCGAGCTGTTGCGAGTCAGTAGGGTGACACCACATCAGACAGAGTGAAGAGAGCAAAGTAAAAACTCAACGGGGTCAATACAACATTACAGTTGACCAAACTCTCGTCTCCAAATCCTGTTTTTTCATTAATATAATTTTTTTTAAAGACGCGACGTCAGTAAAAAAAACTCGCCCGACAGCTTATCCCGCATATGCATAAATTTGTTTAAATTTTAGTAAAATTAAAATCTTTACAACACTTTCTTGTAGATAAATCAAAAAAAGTTGTCGGCGAATCGTTTTATCGCTCTGTAATTGGCAGCTATACGAATTATTAATAATGAAGACCAACTTGTGTTCTTTTTGATTGCAACAGGAATCCAAAACCTTTTGAATACTAAAATATTATCTATGTTTATTACAAATCCTTTAATATGGTGGCTTATTTAAATACATGCATAATTCTCTTAATCCCGTATTTATAAAATTAACACATACGAGGAAAAAATATATAATGACTCTCGTAAACGATTGATCAACATCATCTAATTTAAATATGAAACAAATTTTACCATGTCTATTCTGAAATGCTCCACTTTCTTATCTAAGCAGTTTGATTATGTCCATTACAGAAATGAATTATACGGATCTCCACAGCGTAAAAATATGTCTCAAGAACGAGAATTGATTGTCAGACAATTGCTAAGCCCATTCCTGCATTTTTAAATTGAAAATAATCTAGCAGCTGTGAGGTGAATAATCTCCGGCTTCAAAGTGCACACGCTCATTTCTCGGAGGTGATATGTCATTATATAATATCATCATATGTAATAACACGCCAGTAAAGAATAATGATTACATTGGTATTTTGGTGGTGTACGTTTTGACTTCCGTAACGCAGTGTCGTAGCCTTATACTACACGTATAACTATGCTTGTAAATATCGCAAGCGTATTATAAGCTAATTTAATGTGATTAAGTATGTTGATACCTACGCTAAATAATGGAAAAAGATGCTCTTGGAGCGTCATCGGCATGTGGTATGGCTTGAAAGGTGAATCTTTATCATCTGTAATTTATTGAGCAATGAAATTTTTATATCGGTCCAACAGATGGCCCAATTGACTCGTGTACATATTTCTTTTTGATGGATCATAATAAGTAGGTGCATTTACAGATAGTGATCAATTATTAGAAATATGTTTAAATTAAAATTCAGTCGAATTGTATATCGTTGCAAAATACATATAGTAGAATACTATAATACTTTATTTATTATAGAACTTCTACCACTGACTTATCAGGTCAAGAATAATTTATTAGAGTAATACTGTTGATGAAACTGGAATGTATAAATAATTAATATAAATTGTTTTTGAAATCATGGTTACCGATACCTGCATTCTGTTAATTTCAGAGAAAGTATTATAATATATGGCTTTATACTGACAACGTATATTATATACTAATATATGCGATGAATCTAGTTTATGAGCAATCCATCAACCCAATCAACGATATTGTCAAGCGACACACATACTATTGTTCAAGCAGGGGTTGTCAAACTTTTTATCTTGAAGAAAGTTTGATAAAAAATTAAATAATATGTGTAAAGACAATTCGTGTTTAAGGGCATATCTAAACTAAAATAACTACATATATGTGTAAAGTTTAAAATTTACGTTTAAATAATCTGCATAAATTTAGTATAAATAATTTCATTAAATTTATAAGTAGGAAACAGATATAAAGTTTTGAATAAACAGTTATTATAGCATTACATACTACACTCCAATTTTATTCTTAACGCTCTCCATGTAACTTCACCTATCTGTTTATCTCATGCGAAATCCATTGTTGAATGCACACTATTTGATCTGATATTTTTTTGGTATCCGGACTTTATCCTCCATCATAGTTTATTGAGAAGTAGTCTCTTAAGTATTTAGATATCTCTAGTTCTTGGGGCATGTCATCGTTAGTAGTATCGCCTTACTTTATTGTGTTCAAATATTGTACTTAAAAATTGATTCAAATATAGTGGTAAATTAAATGAAAAATGCCGATAAATATAATAACATAAACAAATTGGCTTGTCTTTGTTTTAACAATTCTTATACCACCACACATGTAGTGCTTAACGCACAAGAAAACCTTTTCCAAATTGTGGTGGACTGTTAAAAACATAATAAAATGGCTCTAATATGGAATATCAAAAGACCGCTGAGCTTCGAAAGTCCGATTTTTAAAAGCTCAAAATTTGTACCACATGAAAACCTAATTGTAAAGTTTGAGGGTTTCAATTAATTATCGAACTGATTTAAATCATTTATTCCATTTTAATCAAACTTTTATAGCTGTCGCGGTATGTAAAAGTTGTCCATTTCCCTAAAATTCTCTAGAACCACTTCTTTAAAAGTACTCATACTGAAAAGTAGCTAGTTCTTTCAAAAGTACTCAAAATTTATAAATAAAGTACTCACTAGTAATCATTAGTATCGAATACTTTTTAAATAATATATTGGGTAATCGTACCGGTTTCAAGTATTCAATATTAACTATTGAATACCTAAATTCTGCCCACCACTAATGGTAGCCCAGCTAAGCCCAGGATGGTGTCAAAAGAAAAGTTAGGGTAGAATCATGAAGAATATTATTATACTCTTGAAAGAAGCTACAAACTGCTGATGGTTGTCGAATCGTCAATGAAAATAGTGTATTTTAATATTAATCGGTCAATAATCAATCAATAATATGTGTGAAAAGATTATTGGTACGTGTAGTCATTTACGATCCAAAAACTGATCGCGGAGAACAATATGACGACATCTGGAAAAAGGTGAGGTTACAGCATGCTAATAGGTTGTTAATTTCTATGTTTACTAAAAGTTTCACTTCTATGTATGTTCAAAGGCGAATGGACTATCAACAATCCAACGCCACTTCGCAAATATACTCACTACTATGTACATACGTCTAGTATTTGTAAATTGATTATGGTTTTGTATTTTCCGCTTTAGCCTACTTCCGTCAGTTCCATCTTGGTTTACAAAATATAAACCATATATTCCACAGACCAGAAAAGGTTATTTTCTAGTTTTTTCAGAAACCAGTTTTTTTACGAATTACTTTTTCATCCACCAATTGCTACATCTACACATCCATGAAGCAACACTATAAGTGATATATTATAACAAACGAATAGTGCTACTCAAAATATTAAAAAAAATCCGAACCTTTCAAATACTTTGGTTGGAATGTACTAGAGCAATAGTAGTCAACCTTTTTATACATACCGCCCACTTTTGTATCTTAGTTGGGAGTAAAATTTTCTATTTTCGCATTTACGAATTTTGCACTTTCGTACACAATCTTATAGTTTCCCGTTTTTAAGGTCTCGCGCCAGTTAAAATTATCTATTTTCGCAAATTTTCATCATTGAATTTTGCCAAAGCTTGAATGGACCACTAGTGGACGGTATGGACCAGGTTGAATATCACCGAACTAGTGTCCATAATTCTTACACCGATTTAATCATATAATTGTCAAACCACAATAAAAAGAGATCTCTTGCATGCCGTACAATATCTTAAAAATTAAACTCTTGGAAATGGTGTCAGAATCAAACTAGTCAAAACTACATATTTGTATTTTTTGAAATTATACAAAAGTTTAATTATTCTACCGCAATGGAACAATGACGGTCTACCAATTAAATACTTAATATAATGCTAAATGCAGCTTAACCCCCTTGGATACTACAATATAATTTATGTCGTTTTTAATAAAAGCAGGAAATGATAACACCGACCTTTTTGCGACGTTGTGACTTGCTCGTTTTTAATGCATTGCACAATGAATAAGAAAGACAGTGAGTTTTGAAATACATTTTTGTTTATAAGGTTTATAGTTATGAATAGTAACATTCTTTGGTAGGATTGTAGGACTTTGAAGTCAAAGCGTTCATAAAATATGTGTGACAAGTGTGATTGTTATATTTTCTTAATTATATTGTTCCTTTTCTCATATTATAATTACTTAGTTGTTTCTATCCGAATTCTTTAAGCTTTTTTGTTAATTTTACATGTAACGTATTTTACTTTATTGTTTGTCCGTAAAAATATTACCATAACGGAATAAAAGGTGTTCAAACAAACCAACGTCAAAGTGACGTAAAAGCAAATGTATAAATTCCGGTTAAACAAAAAAAAGAGAGCATACATTTATACGAGTTGTTTAGAATATTTAACAAATGTACGACCATCTTGAGTCTCAAATAACATGGGTTATAATTGTAATTTGTTTTTCAATTAAAAATTATTGTCGTTGAAAGAAATGTTATGTTTTTCTGTAATGCATGGTGAAAATATTATTCATATTTTTGCTATTCATCAAAGTAAGTGACCAAAGCCAGTAGTTTTATGTAAGACATAGATTTTAGATTTTTTAGATTTAGAATTAGCATGAAGAGGTCGACTTAAATCGTGTTAATTATAAAACTGAGTCGCATATGTCGCCGCCATTTAACTTGAGACAGTAAAATTGTTGTTCATTTGAATGTGGGAGGTTACATTTGATACGATAATTGTGAAAAAACAGATTAATCTTTCTATCAATAGATGTATTCATCAGGGCTTCAGAATACTGGCATTTGACATTGGTTATTGGTTGCTATGAAGGAAAACAAGAAAAAGATTATATTTAATGACTTGTATCGATATCTTAAAATTTTCGTTTATCTCTTATTCTTAATATTTTAAAGCTATATCAGTTTCACCATGTACATGTGGTTATCAAGCATGCGGGAACGTTCAAGAATGTGTAAGCAACGGGAAGAATTGTTCATTTTTTTCCAATCTGCTGATGGTAGTATTAGGCTATTCAACTTGGTTGCAACACGGGCAAATTTGACAGCCTCTTAACCCTTTCTAACTTTACTAAGTTATTTGTTATACACACACATTTTAAGCACTAAAATCGTTCACTGCTATCAATTCGGATATGATGTTTTGCATAAAGTGCTCTTCTATTTCCAGATAATGAACAAAATAAACAGGTAAGTAATTCCAAATCGGTAAAATGTGTATAAAATTATCACATCTGGTGGCTTCCATTTTGGAGTCAAAAAGTTCTTGAGAACAAATTTGAACCCATATGACTGATTTATGTGTATCGCATAGTGAGCGTCATATTTTCTTCACATTAATGCTTTACTAAATACGATTTTTAAACATGTACATGACAATCTTAGTCTTGGGTATGGGAATGTTTTAAATAAGTATATTATATACAATAATATTGAGTACAACGATTATCAATTTGTGTAATTGTAACGTTTTTGAATACGATAATTATGTTGTTTTCGATTTACTTGACTGACATACTCGAGTGGAAAAACAACGCCATATGTTCACTTGACAGTGTTTCGTACTCAGTAGGTGTATATCTAATTTAATCTGGAAAATCTAAGCCGGATACGTCGCGTGGTCTGAGAACTTCAACCCCGATTTGTGGCCTCCCACATTCTTTGAGCGTCACTTCCGTTCTGCCTTCCATGATAATATCTTCAAAAGCGATTAAAAAATGTTATTTTTCAAACAGGAAAATTAAATCGAAGAAGGTTTTCGCTCTGAAAACATATTTACATCATTTTAACAATAAATACGTACATACGCGTAGAAATAAAACTGAAGAAAAATTAAAATAATTTTTAATGACTTGTTATAACATACAAATTTTATTTAATAGTTGATATTAATTAGCACACGAATTTCGTATATATCATACTAGCTGAGGCACTTAATATTACTTGTGTGACGAAACCGAGGGGGGTATTTCGGCAAAGGGAAAGACTTATATTTTTTGGGGGAAAAGAAGCCCACGACCTTCTCCTGGATGAGATAAGTATTCCTGGAATGTTTGGCTCTATTGGCACCTACTCTGTCCATATGGATACATTCACATTTATGTAGATGGTTAATTTAATCAAGTGTAAGTCCCAACTGCTTTTTCTGCGTTTCAGTTTATGTCAAGTCTAGTGCAAAGTAAAGAAAAACTGATTAATGCCAATACGCGTTAATTTATAATCGTCGTTTTGTAGCTATAGAAAGAAGGTGATTTTCTTTATTCTTCTCTGCAGCTATTTTAAAGTATAAACTACAATATGGCAAGGCAGTCTGAAATACAAGACCGAGAAGAATGGAGAGTATGTAGAGGCTCTTGATACACTCGCTTTCACCCAGCATACCTGAAAGCCCGATAGCAAGTGTATACCATATCGTAAAGAGCGTGAGGAGCTCTTAAAATTACATAGATTTACAAACAGAGTTGTGATAACGAGATAAAATGCAAACGAGTATTTCGCAATAACAGAATATACGTTGAATATCCGAAGAAGTAAATTCTAATACATTCCCAATGGTGTGATCCCTAGGCACGACTTTAACAGTATTACATTAAGAACTAACCAAATTATGTAGTGTTATATCTACACTATTACTAAAACAAAATTTTATTCAACTTGTATGCCATAAAACAGAAAATACATGTATATATTTGCCTGCTACATGAACTCTTCCCAAAAAGTAAACAGTGACGTGAAATTTTACATACTATTTGGACTGCTAATTACAGTTCAACTGTTTTGCTTTCAACTTTAAACATCATCACCAGTGATATACAAGACACTTAATATATTGGATACAAAGAAGTAATGAAATGAATTTTTAATAAGAGAATCAATAAAATCTATTTTAATAAACAATGAATTTAAATCTTCCCCGGGTGATTCTGGATAATAAAGTTAGTATAGTAAATAATTTTGAATTATATTAGTAGGTAGGGTCTAATTTTCAAAATATTCACAAATTTTGTACCCATCTGACCCTACGTTACGCCAAAGTTTCCGTTCTTTTATGTATTTAAATTTTACGTGGCCACGTGAAAAATGCGATAAGACTTAGCCTAATTTTCTTCGCGGAACACAATTTTTTCGTGACATGAAAATATTTCAAAATTATAATAATTATTGATAACACGATAACTAAACAATTAATAAAAAATACGTTTGTTTATTTATAAATACGTTGACCTTAATTAGTTTTTAAAAAAATGATAAGCTTTCATGTAATATTAAAAACACACATAATTTTGTGATAAATAGTAAAGCTCAAATTGGAACATCGGATAATATAATATATAAGCTATTATGAAAAACCTGTAAATCATTTTTTTCTTAAATTCATCATACGAATATCTTTGTAAAAATATAAAGTTATTGTTACTATAGTAATTTTACTGGTAGAGTATAATAGCTAACGTTACAAATCATATTTTGAGTAATTCATAACATTGCTGTACAAATACGATTATTTTAATGAAAAATGAAAGCAAATTCTTGGTCAAATTATTTCTTCTTTGCCAGTATTACGTTTTTTTACCAATCATAAATCTTCAGTGGAAAATCTTCTTTCTTTCTTGATATCCGCTTCAAGCGTGGAATTTATAGAAAAATGGCTTCTTCAGGATTTCTTGTCAGTCACCAGTAGCTTTGGATTCATGTTGGTTATGCTAGCATCCTTTAACTCCACGAAAAGTTATGTCCTGTAAGTTTTACTGATCGGAAGAACACACTAACAGACTTTCTGTATCTCTGCATTAACTAATGACTTTCGAGTACATTACATTGTATTATCTCAATCTAATGAGCGTACATATGAATGTTAGTTTTATCCGACAAATATAACTATGTAGCTCATTCATTATTTGAGCTCGTTATTCGCTTGCAATAGCTGAAACCACGTTAATATATCGCATTTCTTTACAATTAAATAAGTATCGTAAAGGGATATTTAAATGATGATATGTCATTTTAAAAGTGCAAAACTTTGGTCTGTATAATTAGATATTATTTTCAGAATAGTATACAATTAATAAAAGCTCCCTGTGCGATGAAATAAAACTGTCCAACGAAACTTTAGTATTATTATTATAAACGTATACAACAATAAAAGTTAAGACCAAGTGAAGTGCACAATATTTTGTTTCTTCAGATATTTATGGTTATTTTAATGTTTGGAATCCATAAAATTTATTTCTGTAGAAGGTGTTTTGAAAATAACAACCTGTCCAATGTCCTCACAGAGTGGAAGTTAGTTTCACGAGGTAAAAGATATTTTTATGAATAAAATATATATAGTACTGCAGTACAACGCAAACTTCTAACAAAAATGTCAATGACAGATGGGAATAGTCATAATAACTCAAAGATATGTTTTTATCTTTATCCAAATTGAATTAATCTGGAATAAGCAATAAAAGAGATAAATACGTTTTTCTCTCGAACATGTACGAACGCGTATGTATAATTCTTTAAAGTCTTAATAATAAGAAAATTCCTTGTTATAATCAGGTAAGCGTTTCTGATGTTCATCAAAATAACTAAGAATTTCAATTGATCTTTTAAAATAATTACGAAAATTTTGGTTGCTTTTTTACTTCAACACTAAACTTCCTTTATTTTTAGATGTAAAAAAAAATGTGAATAGAGGGTCGATAAGAGATACAAGAGTTATGCGTATGAGTACTTGGCCATACTTTACGAGTTTGGATTAGGTTAGGTTAGAAGAATGAGACAATAATCCATAAAGCTAACGAAATGTCGATATACAACTGAATAAATCTTTAATAATAATTTCTTGTATTAATTTAGAATTATCATAGATACTGTTTACAAACACAAATATGATAGTCAATATACATACTATAACGCGTGTAAATATTATGTATTTATTCACCTAGAAAAAGTTATAACAATTGATATGTTAAAATCAGCTAAATTTAATCTAAATGATTCCATTTTTTTTTTAATGACGAATTACAAAATTAGAAACACAAGGACCCGGTAAAAGAATTAAACCATGCATAGTAATTTAGAAAACCGATATTGAGTTGAACAGGTATTATTTTGTTCATGGTGATTGTAGGGAGGGTATATATTTAAAATAAATATTCTTATTATTTAACGAAAATGGTGCAAAAAATAATAATATATGATGTTTGTCGATATTTTAATTTAATTATATTTATTAGTGACATTTCAATGCGGCCCTGTTATTGCATCATAAATTTCACGATTAGCATAAGACGTCCAAACTTTATACTAAAAGCTAAATCAATCTTCAGCAATGGGCTTATCAGAGATGTTTTTAAAAGAATTTATGTTTTAATACATTAAGTAAGCAATGAAAAGAATACCACCTGTGTATAGAAACATTATCAGTATCACTGAAGCAACAGACAATGGTGTTTTGAAATGATAATAGATTACATGGAGAAGCTTTTTTGTCACTTTGGATATTTCGAAAACATCTAACATTGAACTTTATTTATATGTGTCGTTTCAAGGGAGCTTTAA
The DNA here is from genome assembly GCA_022683975.1 of Rhyacophila evoluta. Taxonomy (NCBI): domain Eukaryota; kingdom Metazoa; phylum Arthropoda; class Insecta; order Trichoptera; family Rhyacophilidae; genus Rhyacophila; species Rhyacophila evoluta. The sequence continues at coordinate 17,951 of JAGVSQ010000341.1, forward strand.
CCATTTCTATAAATGTTTTGTTTGTGGAATTATCAGAGGTATTTTATTATTTCATTTTATAGATAGAAATCAAAATTTTATATAAACTGTCATTGTTTTAATTCTACCTAAACAAATATGTACAATACTAATGGCTTTATTTATTTGTATTAATATAAGTCTATATTTTCGTTATATGATTAAATATAAACTTATTAAAGTTAATAGCTTTGAGCTTAAAATGAGTTTTCATTAACTATCTTTTGATAAATTTTATTATTTAAGATTTTTAAATTTTTCATCCTTTTTACTCATTTGTCACCTAAATAAACTGTGCCAGAGCCAGTGAGTGCTTTTAAATATGCGATTGTTAAAACCTATTGTTGTATTATTTATGTCATCTTTTTGATTTTCTGGAATATTTGAAAAGTAAATGCCAATCCTAATACTTTTGTATGACTTGGTGGGAAATTCAATCCAAATATAAATCTAACTTACAATACATTTGGTGCCTTCAAACACAGTACTATGAACTGCGTGAAAACATTTGAATATTAATTGAATTACTATTTATTTAATTCAACTCCAATATACAACGATTAGGTAATTTTACAAAGCTATAACTCCACAGATTAGTTTAGCTTTTCTTAATGTACAGCAGTGCTACAAAAAGACGCCATTTAAATTTTGTAAATATTTCGAATAACACTCAAACATTTGGCTAGGATTTTATGAGATTTTTGCCATAATTTATCGGATCAAAAATCAGTAGCTGAGAAGTAAAATTGCACGTTTTGAGGTGCTAGGTTGCGGGCTTGAATCTCATAGTTGCAATATTTAAAAAATCTGAAAATACAGAAGTGAATACAGTGTATATTATGTGTGTTGATTAGTTAACTGACGATCAATTCTCCTGAAAATGTCTCTCAAAATATATATTAACAATTCAAATATCCATGTTACTCGATTTTTGGAGTGGTCATCTCTACACTGTTGGGAGACATATTCTCTACTTTCGGAACGGACACACCTAGTAAAAAACTACAGAGTTGCGAAAGTACGAATTATAAAGTAGTGCAATATATTTATACACAAAGTTACACACACCGGTGTACCACGTCACAATAAGCGGAAGATAATTCGATCTAATGTAAATAAGTACATGTATAACTAAAATTCTATAAGTATACATGCCTTGTGACTTATCTTGTATGTTTTATTATAGGTGGGATAAAAATTCTTGATTTCCACGTCTCCATTCAAGTTAACAGCGCAACACGATGCGTGCCATCAGGTTCACTGTGGCTTAAATTGAAGTAAGTATCCAATGATAGATTAACAATTAAACTTGTAAATTCAAAAGTTCAATGTTATCTTAGCAATAAAAAGAAATACGGTTTATTCACAAAGTCAAAATGTATCGCTGTCTAAATAAAAAAGTTTTCTTTATTAAAAAACCATTTAATTGGAGCATTAACTCTCACCTTACCGTGCCAAAAACGATGGTGCTGGACTTAAAGCGTCTAGTTAAAAATGTATGTTTGAATATAAAATTATGCAAACCTTCTCAAGATCATTTACTGTAATTTACTATAAAAAATATAATATGACGTATTAAATGCCAAATATTATTTTACAAAATAAGTGCATGGAGTGAAAAACAACGGCGAGACGAGATAAGCGACAGTGTAATGCAGATATCATTGATACACTAAGTCATTATAACAAGCCGGTCAGAATGACCCATCTTCTTTCCCCTGAGCCGCAATGACATCATTCAAATAATTAATCGACGCTGCCCAATAAGTTAATATAATAACGTCTTCTAATACACACGTGCACATACCCGTACTATATGCATTACAAAATAATTATTTCTGTTGGTATTGATCAATATTTTTATTTCATAGTGAAATAGTTATAATTATAATCAATTGTGGAAAGGAAAAAGGATGTAAGCTACATATAACAAATTTTAAGGTAGGCACAAAAAACGTTTATTTGATGATTTTGAGGCAATGTTGAAACATTACATAGGAACAATCGTGAAGTGCACGAAGACTAAAACTGGTACTTTATTTACTCAACATTGTATTATTTTAATAATTTATTTAAGAAAAGCAATAAAATCGAAAATTTCACAGGCCATCCTTTTTAAAACTTATAAGTTAAATTTAGACACTAATTAGGAATTTTCAGCTTTGATGGAAAGTATATAATTTTGTATAAATTCAGATTATCGAATAAAAGCAATTTTGAAAAATCGAGGGTTACATCCTTTTCCTGTCCACATTCTATGTACGTTTTTAGGAGGAATAATACATACATAAGAAGACCTCGCAATCAGTATATTTGTAGAAATAAGATAAAATATAGGTATGGGTCATTCATTATCCATCACAGGACAGTAAGAGTTAAAAATAAGTTCCGTTTTTTTTTATTTCACTCTTGAACGAAAATCGTTCGATTTTGTTTAATGTAGTTATAAATGTGTCATAAAAAAGTGCTTTTGAAGCAAAGTTCACGATTTCGGAACTGAACTATCCTTTTCGTGTGAAAAAGTGTTCAAATCAAACCTTGAATCGTGCATTATTTATTTTTTTAAGAGAGAAATACAATTTTATAGATCTTCGTGTTTAAAATTGTACTATTTTTAACTCTTTTCAAATAACGTATTGTGTGTGTTTTATTGAACATTTTTTTAGATTCATCTCACGCTTAATGTATGTTGTACATTGTTGGCCATTTCTTTTATCGTGTGTCTCAGTGATAATAAAATAAAAGTCCGTTTCTGACAAATATAATAATAACATATCTAAAGAGAAAATTCAACGATTGTGAGGGAACCAGTATTTATTTTACATCAGTAATTATTAACCAGGGATTTTTGGGCAGTCGTAAATAATTATTTTTAATAAGGTAAACAAAATTCATTTCATAACTATTTAATTTCCTATTGAATAAGCAGCATCCACAGCATTATTAAGGCTGTTTTATGATCATTGGCCGATTTCAATGTTTGTATATTAATATTGTATTATTATGTTTTACAAAATATTTGGGAAACACTGCTTTACTTAAAAAAAGCGAGAATTGCCATTCTGACTAAAACTATTTGATCATGTGAAGAACACAAGGAGCTGCTGCATTATATGTAATATATTTATTTATATTTTAAATGTAATATACTTGTATCTACCTTTTGTTTCTCCGGTAACAGAAAGGTTAGGCTGCATGCGTTGGAGCCAGGGTTTGCGGGTTTTAATTTCACAGCAGCAAAAGCAGACAAAGCATCGACAGGAATTCTTTCAAGCGGCATGTGGTGTCTATATGCTCCGCTTAGGAGCGGATATGAAAGAGGGAAATATATATCGATACCTCAGTTTCAAAATGTTACAAATCAAAAAATAAAATTAGTATAGTATGAAGAAATGCCCTGAATTCCAATATTCCGAAATGAAACAAATGGTAAAATATGGTTATTTTAGAATAACAGTTGTATTTATTCTGTAACTCTAAACTGTAAAAAACTACGATTTCCATGTAAAAATATGCAAAAATCCTTTACATTAATATTAAATTAAGTTTATTATATTATAAAAATAACTATTCTTTTTATTCGCGGGTTTTAATCCCCATCTGTCGGATTTTTACAATTCGAGAATGCGGGAATGGTTGCCCACTGGGTGGAGTAATTGTCTGACAAACAATTCTCGTGAAAAATAATCAATCAAGTCGTCTTCTCATTGTGGAGATCCCTATATCCCTCTTTCGTAGGGGATATAGATTCATAGTGTGTAGATCTATACGTTCCACGTTAGGAACGAACATGGTATAAAAAAAAACTTTTTAAATAATCGTAGGTATTTATTAAAATCTACAAAAAAATAGATGTGCAGTTAGAGATAAAATCTGACCAAAATCTTGTTTCCTAATTGTGTAAGAACTATGTTTTTTGAGTTCCTACACTTAGGAGCTGAGGTGTCAATATCTAAATAATATATATGAGAGAATAAAATATAGTATGGTTCCAAAGAGTTAATTCGTATGCAATTAAGGCAATCAAAATTTATAAAATTTAAAGCCATGTAACACTGATTGGCATACGCTATATCATCCGATAATTTCGAATGCGTACATTAATATTAGTGGTAATTTGTAATACATGTGTCGGGAAGATGCGCGCACAAGCGACAATGAACTTGTGCGATGCTCAGTGTTATTTCTTGCGCAAACCGACGCGACCCGCCAAGCCTCTCTTGCGCGACAACTCCACCAAAGCCTTTGACAGTGGCGTTGAATTCAATTTATGGCATATAATCACATATTTAATATTGTCATTTTCCTTAAATTTAAATCTTTAACAATTTATTTTATGTAGATTACGTATGTATCTTTATTTCATATAAGCATGAGAATGATTCCTACTGTACCATAGCTACAATATGCATCAGTAAGACAATATGAAAATTTTACTTATAGGTAATGGATATTTTGTGTATTGCATACTTTCAAATATTTCTTATAATATACAGCTCAAGAATAGTACTATTTACGTTTTGTATTGTTTTATGATAAAAAATATAAAATACGACATTTGAGATGTGCAACGGGAAGTTACATATACAGAGTCATGCACATTAATGTCCATATTGCGCACTGCACAAGGGCGCCTAAATATGATGGCTGCCTTTTTACAAGAAAGATAAAATAAATTTGTCAGTATTTTCTTCTTGAAATGATATCTGCAAAATGAAAATAATTATATACCATGAAAATATAAGATACTTGTGATATATAAAGTATTTTGAAAAGGGCTAAAACTTAAAAATATCCATATTATAAATCAGTGAAAGTATGTTAACAGGTGGTTGAACAATCCTTTTTGCACAAGGGCGCTACCAACCCACGGCGCAGCACTGCTTGTCTATAAAAGTTAGCTTTATTTATTCGGAGAAAAACTAACAAATATTTAATTGATAAAAATTTATAATTTTTAAAAGTTTAAATATTTTCTGTTAAAAATTCTTTATGTTTACAAAATATATATTATATAGCTTAATGGCGAAAGATATGTGTACGTTAACATATATTTCTTCTTTCTTCTTAAGATTCTTAAAAAGTATTTTAATATTCATAGCATTTTAAAAGAAGTTTTAAATGTATTAGTAAATATTGTAGATGTTGGTATAAGACATCCTTAATATTATACGCCACTGCTAAAAGCCGTCGATATAAAAATGCATCACGTATGCATCGACGTCAATGGAGGACCACGTAACGAATAAATTATAGGAACACATGTTCAGGGTTCATCTCCGACACATTTCAGAATACCAGAAAGCAACGTGACTACACAGAATCAACATTTTTTCATCATTGGATCAATACACTCGCTGCAATCGACATTACAAGGGATTTAAATACTTTCTCTGAATAAATTTAACTTAGCGATTACACAACATACCTAACCATATTTTAAGTCTCTAATCTGAAGTTATTGTGAAGTGTGCTTTATGTACAAATACTTAAGTCCAAGTGCTAGTTACGAATTGCGATACTCGGAAATGACTTGAGTAATTTATTATTTGATCTATACAAGATATAATTTTCTTCATAATGAAGATATGAATTATGAGAAAAATGATTTAGTGATAATTTGACTACTCACTAGATGGAATAATTGACGTCAGTATTGAATAGAATGATTACAATTTGAAGAAAAAAAATTCTATTACTCTGATGGTACCCATACACTTACAGCCTACCTGCAGTCCGGGGACTGTCAATCTAATACGGTGATTAAGGTTAAGGCATGTCAGATATTAGTCAGTCCGCATTCACAGTTGTATACTGTTGGTCTGATAGATATGCTCATGTTACATGCCATGATTGGATTGGAAGTCCCGGCCTGCAGTCGATTTGTATGTGTATGGGCAATATGATACTTGCCCAAGTCCAAAGTAATGTTCTTCAAGAACAGTTGATAGTGGCGAAATTTTTGGGGATACAGTCAAATTCTTTCGTTCGCATTGAGGAGATTAGAAAACTGATCATGCAGAAAAACGGCAAGAACGAATCTGGCACTGTAACTAATTTGGCTACAAATTAAGAATATCTCAAACGAGTCTTAACCTGGCCTGTCTATTCTTCAACCCGACCAAATTTGATCATCCCGGAAGGCCCGGAAATACTTTAATATATACAAATTGTATTTAGAGGATTTAGGGGTTAGTAGTGAGATCTGGAAGGATGTGTGGATACTGGCTGGGACAGCGATTCTTGGAGGCATTCTGCGGCGTCCATATCCTCTACGAAATGAGTGAAAATGTAAAAATAAGATACTAGAAATTCAAAATTATAATTATTGCATTATACTTTTGTAGTTAGATAGAATGTTTATGGTATTAGACACTATTGAAAGATAAAATAAGTATGAGAAAATTACTGAGAAGAAGATTTGCTGTAGTTTTACTCGTGGTAACGGTGCGTCAATAAACACGTTTAAGTATCCTCTTAAACAGATTCTGTAAATTGAAATTATAGTAATAAATCATTTTCATTTCTTGTAATCAATAGACCGTACATATTTTATGATTCAAATAAGGGTTTCTGTCTACGCTTGATCTATTTATATTAAAATAACATGTATTTAAATATTGTGGCACTTCCTCCAGATGGCTGAATACCGTTTATTGGTATGGAGCCCGTACTAAGGAAAATAGTACCTATTAGAAATAATTTATGGAAGCTTAAAATTAATAAATTATTTGGAGTTTAAAATCAATATCCATCAAACACTAGATGTATTTGTAATTTTTATTGAAAAGTTTTCTTGTATACGCCAGTAGTCACTATTACTCCCCCCCTTTGATAAATTAAATACGTATAATGAATCATTGATCGTTATAATGAATTAAACCTTTATTAATTTAAATAATCGGTACATAATATTGAAGTCAGTCTCAATATAGTCAAAAAATAGTATCATATGAAATTGTAATATATCTATTGAAAAATTACATTATATTTTATTATAATTAATATATAGACTGTTTATTGTTATTAAGTAAGCTATGTTCTTTTATGTGAGAGGTGTATTTCCTAAGTGAATTTATTTCACTATTTTTTTTTATTTATGAAATAACCACAAAGCATGTTTTACAATGTTTTTTTTCGTTTTTCATGTTTTTGAAAATGTTTGTTTTCTACTGGTTTACCTACTATATAATTCTTCCAAGCAAATTTTGGCATAATGGAATAAGTTCACATTGGAAATGTACCCCTCATTTCATAATTTTGATTTTAAAATCCATTCATCAACAGTTTAAATCTTTCTTGACCAAATAATGTTAACAGCTTAATGGCCGGGACTCATATTTATTTCTTGATAGAACATTGGTTGGTAGCTGTGGACTCATATGTGAGTCCTACGTCGTAAGTTTTTTTTCTATAAGAAATAGCTGGGCTATGATTTCGTTTAATTCTGCATGTTAACGAGAAATTGTAGTATTTCATTTCAAATTTTGCACATCTTCTCACAAATTATTTCTTGTATATTTTGATTATTTTCACTCCAAAAACCGTTCAAATGAATTTTTTTCACCACTCTACTTCTGAAAGTGTCATATTGCTTTTGGGGGGACGATACATTCATTACAAATATATTAACTTTAAAATTCACGAGTAAAATGTAATAATTACTATGTTACATAATATCGTTAATCATCATGCTATTTTCCCATTGTTATAAAATATCTATTACATTAGCCAATGTAATTTCCATATGAATTACAAAATATACATCACATGACATTGTTTCTCCGGCATCCAGTAAACTTGTAAAACATAATGGGTACATGTCTGATACGCGGGATGTAATAGTGTTTCAACTGTTCATAGGAGGTTATTACTGGACATAGTATAATATTTTGTGATGCGATCGCCGGAGGGGTCAGTGTGCGGGTCACATAATACGATGATCTTGCCATAGGGATTCTATTGTAATACCTTTATTCCATAGCGGCTATCTTAATTAATCTGAAATGATGAGACGTTCTCTCGTGTTATGCAAGCCTGATACTTTTGCAGTTAATAATAGTTGAAAATTTCATCGTTGTTAATTTTTTTGTTGAAGACATTCCCAATTTACATATTATTTAATACTATCATCTAATATTGCTTTATAAAATTTTAAAACTGAAAAATATTTGAAATTTTTGAAATTCCCTGTAGATTTAGTATGTACATATACATCTTTCGTGCATAGATAACACGTGCAAACTGCAATGGTAACTTGTTAATATTTATATACAAAAGTTTACGAATTTCAAATAATTTTGAATTTGCATTGTGAAGCATTTGAATTTGAATTTGCAATCATCATAAAATACATATTATCGTAAATGGTAAATCATTATTTTTGTTGGAGAAGTCGTAAATGTAAGCAGTGAAAGAATACCTTAGTATGTAATATGTATATATAATAATGTTCTCTCAATACATGTCTTCACAGTTTCTTCGGTAGCCGAAAGGTTCGCATGCGCGCCTTGCATCCAAGAAATACGGGCTCGATTTCCACATCTGCTGGATTTAAAAAAAACCCAAAATGCATGTCTGGATGTTCGTTGGGTTTAATAATTGTCTGACCAACAATTATCATGAAACATATTCTATAAAAACACTGCGAAGATATATATGCTACACTTTGTCACCGGAAAATGTAATATATACATAAAAATAAATAAATGAGCTATCGAGTTGCAAAAAGCACTCTGAAAGTTTGCTGATGGAGCTTCAGAGTAGTTTTTTCTACTTGACAAATCAAATCATCATAATTCGCGTCACGGCTAATGTAACAAACTATTTTACTGTGTATAGTTTGCTAGCCACCTACTCAGCCTTTTAACTTAAGTCGAAGTTTGATGCATCCTTCAATTTTACTAGTTTTAAAAAACACCTTGCTTAACTATAGACATCTCAGAAAGTTGGCTGGGAAAAAAGCTCTTTTAATGAAAAAGAACATTTGTTGTCCCCGGAACTTTGGCTTATAATCAATAAACAATTTGAATAAGAAGCCATTCTAAGTATTTAACATCGCCTTTTGGAGTTTATTTAAACAATTATATCATACAAATATTATAATAGTCACTGAAATCGGCTTTAGTTAAAATGATTATTTCCGCTGTCAATAAAAATCCTTAACTTACGAATTTAATTACATTCAATTGGACATCGTATCCTTGAGAATGTTAATCGCAAAATTTCCTCACTTCCCATACTAAAAGACAAGTATCTTATAATAGCTTTTTAATGGAGTTGCAGATTTAAGTACACAGCTTTTACGACCATGATTAGAAAATCATTGTGAAGTCCATTATTATTCAGATTTTTTACAACCTGAACTATAATAGAACTCTGCAGGAGAGCTTTTCTCTGACAATCAAGCTTTTCCATATAGTAGTACGTTTATTGTAAAAGGTTTCATTTTTATCCATTAAACTTTTGTTTATTTTATTGTTTGCGAGATAAATTAGAACAAAAACATCGTATCAGGTTATCCACTTTTTGCCTCGTTAATTCATTTTCATATATATTTTACTTGGGAAGAATGCATTTAAATAATGGCAATTAATTTTGCATTTCCGAAAACATAGACATTGTAGTTATATATATGTTCTTGTAAATTATTAGTCGCATGGAATTCTTTACAAAATAATGTTAGCACATATCCAAAAATTCTTCCTTCCATATACGTTTTATAAATCAAATATGTTGTTACCTAGCATTCGTCATAATATTTTAATACCCATTCGATTTATAATACATCATCCCAGGTCATAGAAGTATCACTTGCCGAATATATCCCATGGATAGAACCTCACGGTCTAGCAGGAAATCGGAATTGTGTTGGTCGAAAGCCGAAGTAAGTAGAAATTGAATTCTCTGGAGAGAGGTTCTCGAAAATTTGTGAGCTTTCACTTGAGTTTATCTAAATAACCATTTATTTTTTTCAACTTATGCATGTTCGAATCAAGAACATCACACAAGTTAGTATTGGCCCGTGTGTCCCTCATAACAACACGAGACATCGAGAACATCAGCTGTGTTTTATTCCAAAGTACAGAACTAATCTGCCAGTAGTGTGGTCAATACGGACGGTGATATTTAATACATTACCTTAGTTACTGATATCTTCTACCTGAGTGAGATGAGTTTGAATAACTGTTAATAAATTAATAGAATACGATCTGTATTACTATATCGGTAGTTTTTATTTCTTCTCGTATATATTTGAATTCTCTTTCAACATTTACGTATATTCACCATTATTTTTTAAATATTTACTTTGTTTTTCATATTTTATTATTCTTCTTCTTCTTCTTCCGTATCCGCCTCCTAAGTGGAGCATATGAACACCACATGCCGCCTCCAAAAATCTCTGTCGCCCGCCAGTATTCTTGCGTCCTCCCAGGTCATACCTGCATCCCGTAACTCCGCCGAATACATTCTATAGAAAGTATTTAGCGGCCATCCGGAACGCTGACGACCGGTTGGCTTGAAGAATGGGCAGGTCAGTTTCAGACTCTCTTTAGGCATCCGCAATATGTGGCCGAGCCATTCCAGCGTCACAGCTTCACTTTGTCAGTGATAAGTGGCTGCACGGTCCGTTCTCTTATCTTCTCATTTCGAACGAAGTCATACTACCGTATCATCAGAATTCACTGCAGGTACCTGTTATCAAAGCTTAGAATGCGACTATTTTGGGCATTTGTTGGGTGTCACTACCTTAGAGCAGCACTGACAGAATGCATGCATTGAACAGGAGGTATTTGGTTTTACCTTGTATAGCAGTACTAAGCTGTACATTTTTTTAAAAATATGTTAAATTTAAACTCTTTTGTTATGTTTGCATATCGATATTTACGAAATATAGAGCAAGATTTTTGTTTTTTAAATAAAAATGTAGTAAGAGTCTTTGACTACAGTTGGCAGTCAAAATATTTGTAGTATGAGGCACAAAACGTTCCGAGTCCGGCAGATAGCCGCTATAGTACACAATCACGTAATATAACGGTCCCTGAGGCCAAGTGTTAATAGATGAAGAAAAAAAAAAATGAAAATATTTAATATTTATAATACGTTTTTTGATTGTTAAAAACTCATATATGAATATGTTCTTGTCACGATGTTTACAAAATTGTTTGTATCGTCGTTACGAGAAGATGTAACCACCGTAATTCTTCATTAGAATATGCATGATAAACCAATATTGTAGCTGAATATCGTATGAGCCTTTACGGGAATCGTCTCCTGATATCACGAGTTGTCAAGCGGCTTATATGCTAATTTAGTGTACAAGAAACTGATAGTCATCCAGCCAGCAGCAGAATAATAGTAGCTACGAAGGTGTCAGGATGTTTTCTCAAAGTGGATTCTATTTACTTGCTATGAATTTAGTTACTTACACTTGAAATGAAGCGTACAGTAGTTTGATGTTTGATTCCATGATACGCAGAGTGCCTGACGTTGACGAATCTACACGGTTGTCAGAAGAACATATGCACCCATTAAAGTATTATAATTTTATTTTTTCTCATTTTTACTCTTTGGTTGTCAAGCCTTCTACACTCCACTTAAAGAAAAAACAGCAGAAAATCGTCTTCTTAAAATGTTTCTGATACATTCTTATATAAGATTGTATCTGCCACATCGAATATGATATTTTTTGTTAAAGTAATAAAAGTCGTTGTAACATATTTTGGCATACTAAGAATCATATTTGGTTTCATCAATAATAAGTAGATTGTGATGAACATGGAAAAAATAAAGTCTTTCTGTCATATATAACCAGTGGTGTAGCTACCGCGGAACTGTTGGAGCGAACTGCTTCAGGCGCACGAATCATAGGGACGCAAAATTATAGAGGATACATTAAAAAAGAATACAAAAAATAAAAAGTTTTTTATGCTTAAACTAAAACTAAAAAAGTACATTTTGTAAATGAAATATGCAGGAAATATTAGTGGGTACTCCGTGCTTAAGGAATTATAATATGATTTTTTATAATATTTATTAAATTGAATATCTTAATGTAAAATGCCTTGAATTACAAATAAATTCTAATACATTGAAGTAAGATTAGATAGAAAAAAATTGTCAGAACTCTTCCGATAAAGAAGGGGCGCACCGACTTAGCTTGCTCAGAGCGGTGGATATGTAGCTACGCCACTGTGTATGGCATGTATACGGAATAAATGGTATTTAGATCGCTTTTGACAACTAGAAAATGCTTAAACATCTTAGTTGTTTCGGTAGCACGAATATTAAAGTGCATGTCTTTGTCTATTATTTGTTATATTTAAAAAGTTTTTGTAACTAGTTTAATGGGTTTTTCATTAATTAATTTTAATAAATTTCCAAAATATGAAACTCAGGCTGCAAATGAACATGTATGGATGATATTTTTGAACTTTATAACTGATTTCTAAGCACTCTCAATTAATATGATTGCTTTTGTCTTACCTGAATTTATTTATCTAATGAAAAATCTTAAATTTTTACACTTTTTCAATCAATTAATTGAACCAATAGCTTCACTTATTTATACATATACGTAACGTAAGACATTATAACAGTACATGTAAAAAATATATTGATATTCCAAAAAAATGCCGTCAGGTGAGTTTGACAGATCGTATAGCAGTAATTAAATAAAACCTAATTTAAAGGTCACAATTTATTTTTTACAATCAACACTATCGTAGAATCGTTACCACCAATTAAGTAAACAGGATATTGATTAAAACATATTTTAAATTATTGAAAAAAAATATTAAATCTATTATTCAAAGAACTTTTTTACGTTTTTTGTTATCTTTATGGTTCATATAGTTCGATATATATATATCTCTCTTTCAATCTATCTCCGCAATCGTTAAATTGGTAGATTTTAAACGAAATCGGTTATTTATGACCTGCATTCAA